>JACEGR010002111.1:0-140143 GCA_014170235.1 Listronotus bonariensis | reverse complement strand
ATTTTTATTATAGCAACAATTTCGTAGAATTTCACTTTTCTAGCGTGGTTCGTTTTTGAGATAAAAAATAAAAACGTTATTTTTTGCTCATTTTTGTACCGCGATATCTCCCTAATGGTTGACTTTTGACTCCTTGTTTATAAAGCAAACTATCCCCCATTTTAAACATGTTATCCTCTCCTAAAATTTTTTCTGCCAAATGTTTAAAAACCATATGTATACAACACTGTGATAGACTTATACAAAATAAGTATCGTATTTGCCCAGTCCAAAACTCGAAACATTTGACATTGACAGGATGGGTTAAAGCACCGCTTTCCTATATGTATATATATGGTGGACTCGTCAAAAGGAACCTTCATAAAAGGTTTTAAAAGTGTTATTATTATTAAGTCAATTTTATGACTTGCTCAGGGATTTATAATTTAAAAGAAGCTGTTTAAACAAGACAGTAAACTAAACTAATTTATTCCACACTTTATTCTATTTCGTAAAATGGTAGTCTAATTATTATAACATTCCATAAATATTTTGTATTAACTAACTAACACTAACACTAATTTATAAATATGGTTACACAAAAAGTTTTTTTATTTAATTTTAAAGTGGTCTATCTAACTTTTATCTAACTTTTAAATAACTTTCTGATAGTTTTTTATCTTCAGAACCGATTTCTCTCAATGGACCACAATTTTTGCCGGGTGCAGTTATTTCTTAAGTTCTTTGGTTTACTTGTTTTAAACTTTATGGTCAAAACATATTATTACTTTATTAAAACTATTTTTCTGAAATAAAAAAGTTCAATTTATTTTTTAATAAACTACTATTATAGTATAAATAATTAAAGGATAAAAAAAAATAGGGTTTGTCAAGTTTAATCAAAAAAAAAAAATCTAAAGCCTGTTCTAGTTTTGAGATCGTACGATGAACAAAAAAATAAGCAACGTGTACCGCGCTGTTCTAATGAATGTTTTTTTTTTATTTCTTTGATTCTTTTTTTTTTGGTGTACGAACTTAGTTTTATACTCAGTTACTATATTAATTGCACAACTTGTTTATTTAGCTTTAATTTGCTTTTTTTTAAAGTTCAATACGACCACTTCCCACTAAGATAACGAACTTGAAAAATGATCTTTTTGTCTTTAACCATCAATTTATCAGCAACTGCTTATTGCACAAGAAAATTAAGGAGGGTTTTTAAAATAAATTTCTCACAAAAATAGGCTTTGGTTTTTTGACTTATTTGATTCTTTATATTTACTGAAAAAATCAAATCAATCAAAAGGGCTTTTTGTGGCTTTTGGAATATCAAGAAAACCAGTAATATTAGGCGTGCCTTTTACAGTTCAATATGCTTATAAAAATCCTAATTTTTTTAATTTTTAAAAAAGAATTAAATGATAACATTTTAAATTTTTAATATTTTCATAAAAACTAATTTTTTTGGCACACTTCACTGTATATAACATTCTACAGGTTAGAAGTCTTGCAATAGAATCCTTAATAAATGGGAATTAATGTCTATATTAAAAAATAGTTAAAATAATGGTTTAAATAAATTTATTTTTAAAATATTTCAGGCCGTAAAAATACAATCACTAACTATTTTTGCGAATGTGTTGTGAAAAGTTTAAATTACAACCTACAGGTTAATAATTTCTAATAGCAGCTTATCCAACGTTTTTCTAACTTTTAAAGAACTATAAGATATTGTTTTCCTATCTCCTAGACTTCATTTTTCTTTAGATTCTTATCGGATTTAAAGTTGTGGCCAAAGACAATCACTTTTTAATTAATTTCTTGGGTATAGTTCCGAGACTTATATTTAGTTCGATAGAGCTTAAAAGTAAGTATAGGATTTTCTTCTTTATCGTCATAAATCCCAGATAAATCCTAAGTAAAACGAAGGCAAGTTAAAATCCGCTTTTTTCTTCAAAGCACCGTTAAGGAGCTATAATAAATTTTAATGAAGTATTTTCAAACAAGGAAATATTGATTTAAATATCTTAAATATACATATTTAAAAATAATTTGTATAAAACTAGGGTTATAACCAATATTAATACTAAATAAGAAAAATTGCTTTTTAATGTTTCAATAATTATTAGAGCATTACTCTACAATTGTTTCGCCTTTCTAGGGCTTCATCAAAGGTACTTCGTTTACTAAATTTAAAAAGAGAAATATTTACAGACAGAACCATTTAACACGTTTTTCCCAAAGGTCTATAAATATTATTAGGATTTGATAACGATAAAAGAAAATAACCCCATTAGACCGGTCATTTCATATGTTAACGCTCCTTGTTATAAACTTGCAAAAGAATTAAGTAAGATACTACCCGAATTAATTAATTTTCAGTCCCCGCACTCAATAAAAAATTCTTTTCAATTTATCGAATTTACGAAGGACCTAACGATTCCAAACAATTCAAAATTAGTTTCTTTTGATGTAAAAAGTCTTTTTACCTCAATTCCAATAAAAGAAGTTATAGAAATTTTAAATAATTTAATCGGTGGTTCTAACTTAGATATTAAAACCAAAACAGAATTAAAAAAATGCAGTTCGGACATACCTAAATCAAAATTCTTTTAAATTTAATGGTGAATTTTATAAACAAAATGATGGCCTACCTATGGGCTCTCCAATTTCTCCTTTATTGTCGGAAATTTTTATGGCACATTTTGAAAAAGTTTTATTTAACTCTAATAATCATCTAATTAAACACATTTTTATTGGAAAAGATATGTAGACGATGTTTTTTGCATTTGGAATAGTACAGAGAGAAATTTAGATAAGTTTTTAAATTTTCTAAACTCAATAAATAACAACATTCAGTTCACTATGGAAAAAGGAAATGAAAATGAGATAAATTTTTTGGATATAAACATTAAAAATATTGACAACCACATTGAATTCGATATTTACAGAAAACCAACGACGACAGACACGGTAATAAATTACGCATCGAACCAATCATGGAAAATAAAACTATCTTCTTTTCATAGTTTAATTCACAGACTTGTCACTTTCCCATTAAGTCAATCAAATTTTAACAAAGAACTCTGCATTATTAAACAAATAGCAAGAAACAACGGCTATAAAGAATCACTTATTGATAAATTGTTAACAAAGAAAAAACAAAAGTTAATTGCTAAAGAGTTTTATAGTATTACAGAACCTAAAAACAATAATTTTAAGTTTATCAATTATATACCAAACATCAGCAATAATGTATCCAATAGACTAGATAAGTTAGGCTGTAAAACTGTGTCTGTAAATAAGAGTAACCTAGGTAGATTATTAGTTAACAATAAAGACAAAACAGAAAAATTAGATATGTCAGGGGTTTATAAAGTTAATTGCGCAGACTGTAATGCGGAATATATTGGTCAAAGTGGAAGGAGCATAAAAAACAGAATAAAAGAACACAAAACATCAATTTTAAATGGTTTAAAAAACACAGGCATTTCAACACATTGTATAGAACAAAACCACTTTATAGATCTTAATAATGTTAAACTACTCCATAGAGAAAACAAAGGTAAAAAATTAAATTTATATGAACAACTAGAAATTAAAAAATCACTTATAGACAATACAACTCTTTCTACCAATGATCAAATAAATTTCGCAGATATGCCAATTATAAATAAATTTATTACCACATCTGGGCCCCATAATAAAACCCCTAATAATATTTTATAGACCTTTTTGGGAAAAACGTGTTAAATGGTTCTGTTTGTAAATATTTCTCTTTTTAAATTTAGTATACGAAGTACTCTTGATGAAGCCCTAGAAAGGCGAAACAATTGTAGAGTAATGCTCTAATAATTATTGAAACATTAAAAAGCAATTTTTCTTATTTAGTATTAATATTTAAAAAATGTTTCACAAGAAACCAGCTGCGGATACAATTCAGTTGATATTATAACCAATAATTTTGTGGTAATAAATTAATTTTTAATTAAATCAATTAAACAGCCAATAGTTATTTATGTTAAGGCTAGGAAGTAACTTGTTACAGTGGCGCCTGTTTAATATACTTACAGAGGCGGCGACCGAAAAAAAATAAAATTATTTTTTAGGAAGTAATGTACGTATCTTTTTTTCTAGATCGAATAAAAAAAATATCTACATTGTCTAACTGACTCTAAAAACGAGGAGGTTCTCAATTCGCCGGGTATGTTTTTGTGTGTATATTACGCAGAATACTGTGGCGTTTGTAGGCCGATTTTACAAATTCTATTTTTATTTTCTGTCCATGGTGGTCCCATAAAAAACAAATTCAGGATCGCGATAAAGAAAGGTACTAGACTTATTTTTCGGCAAGGCGGGCTTCAGTTTTTGCGGCAAAGCTGAGTCTAGATAGGCATATGCTCATAAAAATAGGTATATGTCCAGATAATAAAGCAATAAAAAGAAGAGATTAGGGAGCATTCAAAATCGACAACCTTGGGGTAAAATTTGCACTTTTCACCGACCAAAAAAAGGTGAAGGTTCACAATTCGCCTAAATGTTTTGTTTTTTTTTAAACCAACTTCAAAAACGAAGGACTTCTCAATTCGCCGCGTATGTTTTTTTTGTGTGTATGTTACGCGAATACTTTGGTGTTTGTGGACCGATTTTATAATTTCTTTATTTATTTGAAAGAGTGCACTTCCGCGGTGGTCCCATAAAGAAAAACAAAGTCAGGATCGCGAAAAAGAAAGGTACTAGACTTATTTTTTCGGCAAGGCGGACTTCAGTTTTTGCGGAAAAGCTGAGTCTAGATAGGCATATGCTCATATAAATACGTATATGTCCAGATTATGGATGGTGGAGGGGAGGATAACCATCTTTTATGGCGGACAAGTTTAAAAAGTGGCCATCGAAATGTAGCAAATTGGGATGGCGCCACAGTAGCCAGTGGAGGGATTTTGGTATTTCTTTCCTTTTTATTTTGTATCTATCTGTCCTTTTTCATTTTGTATCTCACTCTAATAATTCGTGCTCATTGGTTTAAAAATCTCCTCTGGCTACTGTGGCGCCACCTTAAGTTGCTCCTTTCGACGGACACTTTTTAAAACATTCAGATGGTTATCCTTCCCTCCACCATCCATAGTCCAGATAATAAAGCAAAAAAAAAAGAGGAGATTAGGGGAGCATTCAAAATCGACAACCTTGGAGTAAAATTTACACTTTTCACCGACGGAAAAAAGAAGGAGGTTCACAATTCGCCTACCTGTTTTTTTTTTAACCAACTTCAAAAACGAAAAAGTTCTCAATTCGCCGCGTATGTTCTTTTTTGTGTGTATGTTACGCGAGTACTATGGTTTTGTGGACCGATTTTATAATTTTTCTATTTATTTGAAAGAGTGCACTTCCGCGGTGGTCCCAAAAAAAATAAGATCAGGATCGCAAGAGAGAAAGGTACTAGACCTATTTTTTTCTCTCTGCCATTTATAGGCAAAGATTAAGGGCTCATTTAGAATCAAAAACCTTTGGGTAAAATAAAGCCTTTCGCCGAACTAAAAGACAAGCGGATAGCTGCAGCCCCGTGTGTATCGATTTGTTGCAGCCCCGCGTGTATCGCCTTATAAGCTTTTGAGAGATATAATGTATTCTACCAATCTACAAGCGGTTAGCTACAGCCCCGTGAGTATCGATTTACTTCAGCCCCTGTGTATTAATTTATAAGCTTTTGATAGACAATATAAGAAAATAAAAACAGAGTATAGGTGGGAGTCATGGTTAGTTCTGATTAGTTAGTTTTTTTTTTTAATTGCTTAATTAAACCTTCATTGCTCTCAAACGCTCATAAATCGATAGAAGCTGCAGCTAACCGCTAAAAGAGGTACTAGTAGTGTTTTTAGTAAATATTTACCGATTTAATTCTAATAATCAAAACCTGAAAGCTAAAAATAATAATTTAAAAAAAAAACAAACCAACTTCAAAAAAATTAGTAAAAGTCACTAAAAAACAAAAAAAAAGAAGTCGGGTAATAACATATGTGCTTAATTACTCAATGGTAATAATTAAATAAACAAAAGATTTTATACTTGTATGCAATATTATTTTTAACTTTTTAGTAACTTTTACTAATTTTTTGAAGTCGGTCCATTTTTAAATAATTATTCAAATACGTTCACTTACCTCCAACATGCATTATTTCTGTAGGTAAGTTGCTGGACAACGTACGTTTGCGGCCATGGCAGGAAATATTTTTCTACTCGCGTGTGAAAAAGGTCAGTTTTTCGCACACATTTTGGTTCTGAAAAAGTTTATGGACTTTATGTTTAAGAGGAAATTTTGCTCTTGGTCAAACCAACTCAAGATATGGAAGAGACACATTCCACAGACACCAGTATTTCCACAACAGAAAAAAATCATTTAATCCGCTATTAATCTGCAAAATGCCACAAATTGTACAATTACCACCAATATTAATAAATACAAGTAGGGTGTTAGATAGCATTTTGTTAAAATATGTTTTTTCCTTACGCTCGTAGAAAAAATAGCAATTCTACGCGTCGTTTGGTTAACTGCAGTCGCGTGCGAAAAAATGGCACTGTCAGCACTAGTTAGGAAATTTACTATTTACGCTACGCTACCACTGATCTCGATGGATTGCCAATGTTATTACCTGCGCGAAACAAAAGTTACACTTCATGGGCAAAAAAACCGGTTTGTGCGCAAGCCAGTTGAGGGTAAACGCATCCGGCACCAAACAAACTATCCGCATTATCGAAAAGAATTTGTTTACGGCGTCCTGGTTTTCTGTTCGAAGTAGGGTAGCTAATGAGCGTTATGGTTAGACCGCGGGCGAAAGGTACGGGATGCCGGTGTTTGTATTTTGCCACAGCATTTAAGTATGCGCATGTTCGTCCACCCATTGCGCGAGGTCGTAAAAATCCGAAAAATGCTTCTTACCACTGCAGATCTAAATGTAGGTTATCTATGCACGCTACATACATACTAGGTTCTGTGTTCAAACTTTAGATACGTTAAATTTAATATCAAGTTTTTTGTTTATTTTTTTTAATAAAATATAACATAACAATCTAATATTAAAGATTGTAGGTACAGTTTTGAAGTAGCACCCTTATCCACTCATTTTCTAATAAGGACAAAAAAACTTTTAGATAAATAATTATAAATATTTTTTAAGTTATTTTTTAGAGTATAAAAATACACAAGAAAAGCAAAATTATCCAACAAATTAACAAAGGAAACAAAAACATTTCACATTTAAGTGTCGAACCATTTTGTAGGTAACGTGAGAGTAATATACTTGGACCTAATTAATAGTCAAGGAGCAAGAAAGCACTTACCTTGTGAGTCCTTATGTAAATTTAATAGCTAAATTATAGAATTTACCCCATAACATGAAGTGGATTCTGGCTTAAAATTAGAATTCCAATTGTTTGTTGCCGTCTTGAATATTAATAGGGGAGCCCCAGTGGTTTCCTGTCTAGTAAGGCCTCGGGATAATTGATTTGAGGTCGATAGGTTATCGCCTACCTGTAATAGGGTTTTATGGTGCTATAAATTAATAGGTCGTCATTTCCAAGACATTTTTTAACTTAATGGGATTAGGTTTATAAGGGCCCCACAGACTACGGTCTTGTATGACATATATACCCCTATTTTTGTATATAACAAAAAAATCAATTTTTGAGGAAAATGTGGTTTAAAAAATTAAAAATGGTGTTTAAAGGCCTTTGAAACTTTATAACACAAATACTGTTTTTTAAAAATTTTACCATATTTTAATAATTTTCTCCAAAAATTGATTTTTTATTACATACAAAATGGGGGTATGTCTGGATTAAAAATGCGTTTTTATGAAAAACGGTCCAAGGTATAAATAAAGTATAAAGTCCATTAACATTACAATATTGATCATAATGTTATGATATAGTAATACTGATAATAAGATTGAATATCAGTCACAACTAATGTCATGGACTATCAGCGGTAACTAGACGACTTTAATAACCACACTACTAATGCCAATTAATGGTCGCTAACATATAAGATATTTTTTGGTTATTATAACTTTAATTATGGCATTAACTGATCTTATCTGTCCCCTATTTAACTGAAATAATTTAGTTATGATTATTAAAACTTTAGTTATGGTCGCTAGAAATTTCTCTCAGTGTACTTGCACGACGTATATGTCGGTCGGAAAAGTTTTAATTGCACATACACCGTCATTTTTAGTTTCGTTCAAACCGGCTATGAACAAATTTGAAGAATAAATCGAGTCTAGTTTTAAGCAGTGACGGCGGCTGTGGTCGTTAAAAAAATCAATCTAAAAAGCGAAGACCACAGACTACAGGTCAGGTTTACAAATATTTAAATTCTTTTAGTTCTTTTCTGTAACTTCCTCTTAAACCATCGATCCTTTTCTTTACAGTCTCTTTGGTGACTTCATCATCCACTTTCTTTAATTTGTCTACTAGCAGTTCATACGCTTTTTTGTTAACTAATTCACTATTCTCCCGTGATTTAATTATTCATAAACATAGAAACGATAGAGTTTAATTAATTCTAATAGGAATTTTGTATGATCTATTTGGCGAAGATCCGTTATATTGTAACTACTACAACTGCGACTGCTACCTAAACTTTTTGGTAACACAAATTTGGCTGCCTCGTATCTACACAACTGCAAAAACCGGTTTGCATCACACACCTCCGACTTCTTTGCACATCATACAGACTTAAATCAACGAAATCAGAATACTTTCATCGTTCTTGTACGACAGTTCGAAACGGCCACACACTTCCGTTTTACGTCGTTTTTGTACGAACCGACATATACGTCGTGCAACTATGTTGTACAAGACCGTAGTCTATGGGAACCATGTTTTTTTACACACCGCGTCTACTTAAGTTTGCACCATATGGAAAACTTTTTTATAATTAATTTCACAAAAAAATATATAAAGTTCTCCATGGTTCAAAACCCAAAATACCATTAATATATATTAACTTTTTAAAATGTTATACGAGTAAAAGAATATGAATTTTTCTCAGGAGAAAAGTTCCTTTATTTTTCATAATGTTAAGGATTAAAAATAACTTTTAAATATGTAAATTGGTTTATTTTAAATAAAAACTATTTTAACATTTTTTTCTGTGATATCGAGCATTTCTGTGAATTTTTGCTATTTGACAGTTCCTAAGCTTTCTTTACATTACTATACATAGGTATGAACTAATATATAAACTTAATTTTTTTACCGTTTGCATATTTTTAATCCCTAATATATTTTCTATAAACAATTTTTTAACATTATGAAAAATAAATGTACTTTCCTCTTGAGCATCTGCTGCAGTGTTTACAATCATCTGAGGAAGGTCGTCTTAAGCGCGCGTTAAAAATTTATTAATTTAATTTTTTTCGATGTTCAATTTTAAAATCATAGGTATAAATAAAAGAAATTTATTTTAATAATATTATACAATATTTAAAAGTAAGTAATAGAAAGGGAGCCCACAATGCTAAATGGGGATTTACTCATGCGTCATAGAGCCCTATTGGGTTGCAAAGCTTAAATAATAAAAAGAAAAAAAATTGTTATATAATGTATGCCTTTTCATCGGTGGGAAAAGTGGCTATAGACTTTTAAATATGTCAAAAAAATACTATTATAATTTCGGGTTGTGAAAATCGTTCGGGTTGTATCGGATTATATGTTTTTCGTGTTCCCTAAATTATTTTCTTCAAAACAAAAAAATAGCCACGTTCGAAAATATTAATTTGACGTTTCCGTTTGTAGTCCTCTGTTTTCTTTACGTCACTCTTGAATTGCCAGATTAGTGGAATTTACACTGTTTGGCATGTAAGTACTCAACCCTATCTTAATCTGACGCGCTCGACAATTTCTGAAGGTAATTTTTTTGCTTTTATGATCGGCCCTGTATATGGGGCTTATACTTGGTGGATGTACTTAACCGGGTACAAGGTATCCTCCGGTATATTAATCTGTCGCGCTGTAGTAAATCCCAAAATCCCCTCTTGGACTCCCCTACCATAATGACGCCGTGCTAAATACCGAATGTACATACATGGGTAAATCGTCCTACCCAGGACTTGTTCTGGTCGATAGAATTCTACACAATAAGCCGTAGGAGATGGTTTTTAAAGTTTAATAGCTATTGCAAATAAAAGGTTTTAATAAAATTAAAGCATAATTAGTTTACCTACCGGATACCCACAAAATTACTAGAAAGCGGGTCATTTTCTTGAGAACGATTGTATAATTAGGTCGGGTATATGGTTGGATACAGATTAATATTGTGTCAGATTATATGTGGCACATCCAGTTTAACCGGAAGTGCCGTTAACTTTGCTTTTTAAAATGGAACACCCTATATACGGTATGTCCACAGATGGACTTTACTGTACCCGAATCCTTTATAAAAAATTTAGCTTCTTCTATATTCGATAGGGAAAATATGTTCCACATGATATCAGTACCGGATTTGAACCTAGGCAACATAAGCAGTTGCTATGGGCCGCCACCACATCACAAAAGAAATTAAAAGGGAAAAATGTTTAAAAAAGTAGTGGTCTTCAAAATTTTTTGGGGGTGTATATGAAAATCTTTCGAATAGAGGAGGTTTTTTTGCTCTAAAACTTTTCGGGAGCTGTGTATAAAAATATTTGAGGAGGCCTTTACCACATGATCTGCCTAAGGGCCGCCGAAGCGTAAATCTGGCGCTGCATGGTATACTTATCTTAATTAGTTTTTGAGAAAATGGCATTCAAAAATGTAAAGTTACCCGCCATCTTTTCGATTTGTTATTTAATAAACCTTGTATCCTTTCACCGTCAAAATATAATTTCCGGTCTAACCGAAAGCGCGACAGAAATTAACTTTTTCACTTGGTCCGCCTCCTGCAAACGTGGGTAAACCAAGCTACGTAGATCCTTCCATTCTTTTTACCTTCATCTTTCTTCTTATTCCTTTTTCTTTCTTCCAGGTAGTGCGCCTGTTACGTGTGTGCTATGTAGCGGCAGCTTTTTGTTACGCACTGAAAGAAAAATAAAACAACAGCTTTTCGCCGACGGCGTCCATCTACGGCAGACTAAACTGGATTTATATGTTTAAGATTTTCAAAACTGTAGACAAAATAAAACACTCTTGTTTTTCTTATTTTGCCCAACACTTTCAGATTTTCTCCAGACCAACTTGACTCGATATTTTCAAAATACGGAATCCTCAGATACGGCGCTACAAACTTTTTAATCCCCCAGGTCCCGTTCTCTACGGCGACGCTGAACCGGCTGTCCTTCTACAGCATACTAGCACGGAGTCTCCAAGACGCCTAAATCGGCGACTTCCCAGTGTCGATCTTTACTACTTTTTAATGACCCGTATTCTGTGTCGCTCCAACGCGGATCTGCTTTTTTTTCTATCTGAGGATACCTTCAAATCTAACTTGTGTAACAAAAAGAGGGTGCAACCACCCAGCTATTGTTGCCATTCTCATTCGCATAAAATAAAGTATAATTATGAAGAAGGTTACTGGAACCAGACCAGTTATATTTCTCTTGATATTAATGTCCTAAAAATGATATAAATATCTTTGTTTATAGATGCTGACCTTAAGAAGAAGTATTTCCAGATCTGGTATTTATACTAAAGTAACAGTTTATCATTTTAAACACTCGCAACTGTTTTTGTATACATGCCTAATTAAACTATCTGGTTTAGGTTTAAGGGTATGTTTGTAAAAGTGTTTTTTTTCACTAAGCTAATCTCTTTAAAAAGTAATTTTATTCATGGCTGGCAACAAAGCACCATATTTGTTTAAATTTAAATCCAAAATTGAATTTTTTTGGGAATTTATAATTTACTAACTTTTTTATCAAAATTCAGAAGAAACTGGTAATATAAATGTGCAATTTATTTTAAAATTTAATATTAGAGCTTAAAAAATATAAACTATAAACTATACATATGCTTGAATGGTGTTTAATAATCAAAGATAGAGTATCAAATAGCTTTAATCTTTATTTGACCATATCAAAGCTAATTTTATTAAAAACCACATAAAACATTTAGATGTTTTTGGGATTTGAAATAAAGTCAAGAGAAAAAGTGTGTTTAAAACAGCTCACTGGTTTCAATAAGTTATAGTAAGTGAACCAAGGTTAGGTAAAAGCCGTTTATCAACTTAAAGCAATGTCTTGCAAAATTAAAATAAATACGTGTTTTTCCAATTGTTATTTTTTATAATAAGTATAATAAGTTCTACATGGTTCGAAACTTAAAAGGAAATTATCAGACATCAAAAAGTCATCTACAAGGTTTGGTAAAAATAATCACTTTAAATCCTAAACATATATTTTTATAATCGTTGGTTATAGAACCTGGGCAGCAATAAAATTGACTTTCAAATAATAACTATTTTATTGCTGGCCCCAGGCACAGTAGGGGGTGGGATTGCCAAACCTTAAATAATACGATTAGAGTTCTACAACAGAACAATTAATTTACTTAGCGTTTTTACCAACAGTTTTACCCAAAATACCGATAACTTAAAACCAAATTATTTGAAGCAAAATATGTTTTTAATTGCTAAAAAGACCTTTTTCAAAAAAAAAAGTAAAAAAAAGACGTAGTCGAAGAATTTACAGCAATAAAGGGCTGTAGTCCTCGCAAACACAATGTTTAATTTTTTTCTTACTTTAAATTTTATTTAAATCATTGTTTTTATAAAAGGTAAATTTAGGAAGAACAAAGAAAAATCCAGTATGACAAGTTATTTATGGAAAAGATAAAAATAGTTAATAATTACATAATTACACAAAGAATAGCTCTAGATTTTAGCCTGAGGTTGTGTTGTCTCTCGATGCGAAAAGAGGGGACACAAAAAATCGAGGGTTAAAATCCTAAATTTTTTGCGTGTATAATACGCAATATTTTTCTTTTGCGGGTTAAAGACGACTTTTTATATCAATATATTTAAAGCTAGAAAATTAAAAATGTCAAATTTACAATTTTAAACTAGCAGAAACAACAATTACATTTGCGTTGCTATAAAAGCTTTTAAAGTAATTTATTAAATATCTATCAATGTACTTCTGCGACTTAACATATTTAAATTTAAAATTTGGATCTTGCTCTCATTGTTTGGTAGTTGTTTTACATAATACTAATTTATTTAATGTCTGAATATAGATTTTTTATGAATAAAGTATAGGTTTTTATAGTAAAATATTCTAAAATTAAATATTTACATTTACTTACGTGTATCTATATCTGGAAAAAAGGGACTTACTTTTTACACGGAGAAAAAAGTTGTTTTATGAAAACTCACATTTTAGTACCTGGCAACAAAGATAAAATGGTATTTTTTTCCCTTTCACGAAAATAAGTTTTTTTAATTTTTGGAAATAAAAACATTATTTTTAAATGATTAAGACTTTAAGAATTCTTCTTTATATCTGTTAAAATTAACGAAGTGAGTGATGATATTAAAATGTTTGTAAATTAGTTTTGTATTATCAAAGTCTGATACAAAAACAACTAAATCTCGTAAATATTTCATAGTTTTGTTACTTTTTGACAAACCAAATTTTAATTTTAAAATAAAAATAAAAGAATTATTGTAAACTTTTTATCCTAACTTATTGGCAAATAATAACACTAAAATATTATGAGCTTGTTGCATACAAAGTCTGCTGTAATAAAAATTTAAGTAAATTATATTCAGTTATATACTCATAAAAGGTTTTACAGAATGCAGCAAAGAAAATATTAAAAATACCCATTTGAGCAGGAAAAATAATTCCTCAGGGACCGGAAAATCGTGTTTCCGACGTAGCAATCACAACAGTGATATTTTCATGTACCTTTGAATTTTGGAGTTTACACGATTTTACACTATGACCAAAAGTTTATGGCCTGTTGAAATTCTTAGATAGGACCGGGAAAATAACCCCTAGGGCCCGAAAAATAGTTTTTTAAACTAAAAATACATTGAAATCCCACTGTTGTTATTGCTAAGTCTAAAAAGCTGTTTTCCGGCCCCTAGGGGATCATTTTTCTGATCCCAATCTAAAAATTTCAACTAACCTAAACTTTTCGCACAGAGTATAATGTCCAGAATTCAAATGTACATGAAAATATTACTGTTGTGATTGCTACGTCTAAAACATGATTTTTCGGCGCCTAAGGGGTCATAGACCTGTCGGGCACTAATTCGACTTTGGCATCAGAATGCATCCTCGACTCCGCCCCATCCCGAAAACCATATTTCAGGGCTATAGAGGCCTCCAGGGCCAATTCCAGACGTATAGGACCATTTCTGAGGTCTGATTTAGATTTAGCGTCAAAAAACACATGGGAATACATATGGCTGATTCTTGTGTATGAAGTTTTATTTTTTTGTGGAGCTGTGTTATCTGTATTTATGAAAGAGGTGTTTAACCTATTAGGTTTCAAAAACTTTATTTTTAATTTTTAAAAACCGATTGAAATATTGTGTGATTAGAATAAGTGCTAATGTTGGGTGTGGAGTTTTCATTATATTTTTTACATTGACACCTATCAGCTTTTTAATTAAGGTAAATTGCCTAAATCGTTTTATTTAAACGTAGAGAATTTATGGTAGAACTTTAGTAGTGTATTAATATGAGAGCCTGCTTCTCTTGTCTCTTTATGCGCTTTCTTTCGAAGTAGTATATAGGTAAGAGCGACTCCTACTCCTCCGCTGTTTTCTCTACTTCAAATCAGAACACACGCACTACTCCGAATTATACTTTGGACCCTTTATTTTGGTAATAAATACCTAGTAACTACGGTTACTAACTATTTACACCAATGTAAAACATTTTTTGTACAGATTTTTTTAAATTTATAGTGCCCAAAGTATAGACCACAAAAAGAAAGAAGATAAGCACTCCTCTTTTTTATACCCCATATAACATTTTTTGCCGGCAAGGCACTGGCAAAAAGGTATCAAAAAGACATCAAAATGGGCAATTGGCCGTTATTGGGCCACGTGTTGCAGAAAATGTGATGGCATCCATCATTAATAAGTTATGCTGAAAAAATGCATTTAGGTTGTTGGCATCCATCATATAAATTTAAATACTATAATTTTGAAGAAAACCATAAAAGATACAATAAAAATATTTAAAAAATACATTTCACTGAACAACTTCTGCATTTAACTTTTTCTTGTATCTCTTATGGTTTTTTCAAAATTGTAGTATTTAAATTTATATGGGACACCCTGTACATAAACACACATTATGCATGTGTATTATTTATGCACATTTTAATTCCCTAGACGGTAAAAATGAATTTTATTGTCATTAGGAAAAAATAATGTAATGCCATCATCTAAAAGGCACATTTTTGCCAAAACCTTTTTAATGATGGATGCCATCATCCTAAATGCATTTTTTTCAGCATAACTTATTAATGATGGATGCCATCATCCTAAACGCATTTTTTTTATTATAACTTATTAATGATGGATGCCATCACATTATCTGCAACACGTGGCCCAATAACGGCCAATTGCCCATTTTGATGTCTTTTTGATACCTTTTTGCCAATGCCTTGCCGGTAGAAAATGTTATATGGGACATTACTAACTTTGTACAGACTTTTTGGAAAAACCAGGATGCCTAAATAAAGATTAAAAGTATAAAAACAAATGTTTTTGTGTAAAATAAATTTTTTAATCCAGTAAAAACGGTTGCTTGTAGAAATGTTAATTAGGTATATCTTTTTTGTTTAGAAAATATGTGAGAATATAAATTCTACTGCAGCTATAATACAGCATGTCCTCGGAAGTTCTTACGAAATGGGAAACCCTGTTTTTCTCAACGATTAAATTTCAACAAATTTAAATTTCGTCAAGTTGTTGAAGGGATTTTTGGTAACATTTTGTATACTAACCTTGTATAGACACCGTGTAGACTTCTTAATTTTTCGACATGTAAACTGTACTGTTAAACTCTTCTTACGAAATTCAGCAACAAGCTATTAATTTTTTTTTAAATAAAATTTATCATTTACTTTTGACTAAATTTCCAAAGTAATAATTTAGGTCGTTTAGTTGTGAGACAAAATAAATCCAATCTATTTCTCAGGACTTGCAGCTTGCTTGAGAATTCACAGCTTTTCTTTTATCTAGACGTGCTTTCTGTTATTAACTAGAGTGTTTTCCTTTGCAATCGTTCCCTTAGAACAATTTCGCTATAATTTTATTTATTTCTCTTTTGTCTAAATTTAAACACGTCTAATGAATAATGCCATGGTTTGTTTTAAGCTTAAAAGAGATGTTTGTCTAGAAAATTTCTGCGATTTTAGTTTTTAAATGAGTTAAAAGAATCGTTTATCCGTAAACACTTTTTTACCTGAAACCTATAATATAATATACAGTTTTTTTTATCTTTGGACAAACCACGAAGGCTAAAAGCCTAAATACTAACGTACCGTGGGTGTAAACGAGGTAAGAGAGAGTTTGTTGACACGGGACTTAAATACTTGAACTCCAAATCTTCAAAGGAAAGGAAAGACCTCCGCGGGCAGCAGGTTCCACAATATAGAAACTCTAGGGATAAAAGAACGAACAAAGTGAGAAGTTCGCGCGGAACCACGAGTTTCTCTGTTGGGAACCGTGAGTGGAGGAACTACACTGGACAATTCTTCAGAGCAGAAGCCATGAAAGTACCTATAAAAAAGCGATAAATCCCTACAGCCCGACGATGGGCAAAAGAGGAAAGCATTTTTGTAAGTGAGGGATCATTAATGAGACGAATAGCTCTTCTTTGAATAGAATCCAGAATGCTTAGGTGTGGGGGACGCCATGCCCCAGATATGAGAACAATATTCCAAGGAGGTCGGATTTGGGACCCATATAAAGTGTATAAATTAGAAGCGGAAAAATACTTCTTGGCTCGAAAGAGAAATCCAAGCTTTTTGAAGCTGCCGTGGCTATAGATACAATGTGTTTATGCCAGTTAAGTTTACTTTCAAATGTGACGCCCACCCCATTGAAGGTGTCTTTGCTCTGTAAAACTTGGCCGCTCATAAGTAGAGGATGAGTATTTGATGACACTTTTCGCAACAAGGAACATGATTGTGTTTTGGATGCATTAAAGTGAACGAGAATTTTGGCGCTCCAATATAATACTAAATTAAGATCCTGCGAAAGAGATATCTGCATCGCTCTGCGTTTGTTTTCCAAATCAGGTTTAGTGATGGGTTTAGAAACCTGAAAACTGGAGTGAAGGGTACTATCGTCGGAGAAACAATGAATGGAATTAGTTGTGGATGAGAGAAGGTCGTTGATGTGAAGAAGAAATAATGTTGGTGCCAAATCTGAGCCCCGAGCGACTCTAGCATTTACTTGGTGAAAGCTTGAAGAATGGCCGTCCGCAATAACTGATATACGTCGATCAGATAGATAACTAGAGAGCCAAGTACAGAGTTCAGTTGAAAGACCATAGATAGAAAGGAAGTTTATTAAGAAGTGCGGCATGTGTGGTCCATTGACGGTGCAATTAATAAAAAACTTTTTTATTTATTTTTAGAAAATTTTATTCTTTATACAAGTTTTGTATATGGTTCCAAACTATCTTCGCAACAACCATTTAAGTTATGGAATGAATGGTGTGTGAATGAGAAGGAGTAGGGGTCAAGGTACAATAAGCCTTCAGGCTGCAGTGCACCACCTAGGGGGGCGGTCGTCGGACCTGGGTGGGATGACCCCGAAAGGGTGTTCGCAGTGATCAGCTTTGGTGAAAGTCTAAGAATATTTAGGGCAGGGCAAATAATTAGAAACAGCCCAAAAGTAATATCCAGGGTGTCCAAATTTCGTTGCATTTGCGGGGTATTATGAAAGATAGAGACTTGAGGTTTCTACGAATTGTTGCTACGTATTAATAAAACGAAATATGACATTAATTTTTTTATGTCCCCTTTAGTTTCTGACATACAGAACAAAATTCACGTTTTTTCATTTTTGGCCCCACTGGTATTTAAGTTGTTTTGTAACTGTTTTTGTAAAAAAAGTAAAAACTGATATTAGTAGATGGTTTTAATGTAAAATCCAGTGGTGCAGTTATATTTTTCTGTTTAATATTATATTTCTCGAAAATATAAACATATATGCATATAATTATTCTTATGAAACACTGTAAATTTCTTATTCATGAAATGGTAGAGGAGGAAAGCTGTTTAAAAATATATAATACCTGATACTTATTTTTTGTTTTTAAACCCTAAATTTAAGTTTTTAATTTTAAAATTGAATCTTGCAAAAATAAAGTTAGCCCCAAGCTCATACTAGGATTTAATTGGTGTAAACAGTGATTTAAAGTATTCGAATACAGAAATGTAAAAACCAGTATTTGAATACGGGGATTTGAATTATTCAAATCAGATTTAATATCCTACCTCTAGACGACGAAATTTGTCAAAAAAGTAGAAGCTAGGCATCCATGATATTCACTACGTTACGTTACAGCCTTATTGACAAGTTCCTGTAAGGCAGTAAAAACGGGTCTGAGGAGAGAGTCGTGGTGGATAGCATAGAATAGCAGGATGTTTTCTTTTAACTGTCCTTTAAGGAAGTTCAATTTTTGTAAAAGGCTTTGACTATATTTTTTTATTTTATTTATTGCTACTTTTACAAACAAAATGGTTTACACAAATAGTACTTAAAGGTAAAAGGATAAGGAGAAATATACCAAAAGCACCTATCTAGGACTCAATCGAAAACTCAAGGAAGGTATTCCACTTGTGTGAGATAAAGGAAGGAAGAAAGATCTGTCCCTGACATGTTTAATTTGTGTGGCTATAGTAGACAGGGAGAATTTTATATCCTTTTCTAAAAACATGTAAAGCCGCTTCACGCATACCACGCACATAGCGCGGACGTAGACGTGGACGGAATTCGCGTCGTTTCAAGGGACTGACGAATGATTCGGCGGTGATTCAGAGCTTGTTGTTTTTTTTTTGCGTCAAATAGGCGCGCAAACAGATGACTTAGTTTGGAGGGATGTTTGGCGAATGGTTGCAAGTCTGAACGGAGCTTACGGGCGGTGGTTTTTGACTTTTGGTAAAATCCAGTTTTTTTTTTTCATTTAAGCAAAAAGGAACCTGTGCGATTATTGGGAAAGTTAAAACTTTTAGCACTAAAAGCAACTGCGTCTGATGTTATACTTTTAATCTAAAAATGTTTTAAAAAATATATTAGCAAATATTTTATCAAACTAAAAAGACATGCATAAAATGTGGCAAGGGAATATATCGAGAGCTAAAGCTGGCGGCAAAATGCCCGGGACATGTATAGTAAAAGACGTTAAATGCAAAATGCATTTTTAACGGCGGTAATAAAAAATTCTAGGGTGTATTTACAATAAGACGTTACTTGTTACTTTCTTTATATACCGGAATGTTGTTACACCCTCCTAATTTTTTTAGCTATAAAGATTATTAAAAAAATCTGCAGTACATTAAAAGCATAAATTGGCATCTTTGTTCATTACCACCACTTTAAAATTACTCCCGGTTTAACCGGAAAAACCAATTACTTTTAAATTTTAAAAAGAAGTATCTGGATCAATTAACTTTTATTGGCCAGGTTTATAAATTTCTTTTTATAAACTTTTTAACTAATTGCATAATTTTATTCTGCAATGGGAAGATTATTTTAAAGAATAACAGGCCAGTTTTAACGTTAAAACCAGAAAAATTGGCATAAGGCACATCTCACGTACACTAATTCCAACCCACAACACCAGGATCAACAGGCTCACTTGCAACGGAGCTAACTATCCTGTCAATTATTAAGTTATATACCCATATCTCAAGGCAATTAAATTATTCTAAGGACGACTATTTAGTTCAAGTGTCCGAAGTACATTATTAAACTGTCTGATTAAACATAGATTTTGTTTATTTTTTAATTTTTACAGTAAAGTTGGATTGTGTTTTTTTGTGTGTTTATTTTACGTGGTTATACTCCGTGAGTTGTGGATTGATTTTAAAAATTCTTTTTTTTTTTTTTTTTTGAAGGAGTGCACCTCCGCAGTGGTCCTGTTCCTGTATTGCTTTATTCGTTTAAAGTAGGTAAGTGGACGCGGGAAGAGTTGCGCGAACTGGACTTTAGCACACACAGTCTCCCGCATTT
The DNA here is from genome assembly GCA_014170235.1 of Listronotus bonariensis. Taxonomy (NCBI): domain Eukaryota; kingdom Metazoa; phylum Arthropoda; class Insecta; order Coleoptera; family Curculionidae; genus Listronotus; species Listronotus bonariensis. The sequence goes on along the minus strand of JACEGR010002111.1, from coordinate 119,982 downwards.
ACCTCTTACGCCATCAGGGAGGTCGAGCCTTTTAAGCTTGGAGTGTATGCATAATCGTTTGGTTTTAAGTCTTGCTTGTCAGGTTGCCATAAGCACGGATCCACTGCTGCAGTTAGTAAGAGAACATGAGATGGCCAATGTTGGACCATTTATGTTCAAGGCAGCCGAGCGAGCCGCGGGGAAATTCGGTCTCAGATTTAAAATAGATTCTAATGACGACCAATTACTTATAAAACAGGAGTCTAGTGCTGTTACAGCTGCAGTTAAAACAGCCGAACATCGAATACTCCTAAAAGATCACATTAATAAGCCGCAACACGGAGTCTTTTACAGAAACATCATTAGACTTGACCTATCTTAAAAAGTAACGTTTGGAATTTTGAAATCCGCGCGAGTCTGAGATCAAGGGGTTCTTAGTGCATGCCAAGATGGGGTAATAAACACATTACTGTACCGAAGCCAATTTTCCAATGTTCTTGACACCGCATGTCGAGCCTGTCGACAGCAACCCGAAACCCTTATGCATTTATTGTCAGCTTGTCCAGTGCATGCTGTTAATGGCTACATCCATCGGCACAATGACGCTTTTCGGATTCTTTACTATCACCTCAGGCATTACTACGGCAATGATGAAACAGCAATACTGCCGTTTGCTCCCGGAGATGTTGAGGCAGTAGTGGAAAATGATAACTGTCGCATATACTAAAACTATGCGTTCCCAACTACGCATCAAATTTAAGCAAATAAACCCGACATCGTTCTCCTTGATAAGACAAATCACACCATGTATGTAATAGAGTTCTCCGCCCCTGCGGAAACTAACATCGATATAAAAGAACAGGAGAAACGAGCCAAATATCAAGATCTTCTTGACAAACTTGGGAGGCTCTATCCGGAGTATACTGTGCGATTCGTTGTTCTGATAATTGGCGTTTTGGGAGGCATGAAGGATAAAGTATTAAGAGAATTGAGGTACATTCCAGCATGTCAAAATACACCCGAATAACTGGTGATAAAAATGCAGAAATCTGTTGTCCTTGGATCCCTTCGACTACTGAGGCAAATGAATTTGGCCGAAGACCACTGATCGAGCGGACGCGAGGAGTGGTCTTCGATTTGGATGGCCTTTCGCACGACGTCCTATGAGGTCGGAGCCACGGGATACGTCGCACAGTGGCCGATTATTGTTAAAACGTGGCATAAATTAAAAAGAAGATAAAAAATGTTGTTTTATCATTCCAAAAATTACAAACACACAAATTATAATCATTTTAAGTGGCAAAAGCTTTATTGATATCCTAATAAGTTTTATACATGATGTTTCGAAACTTGGCATGAACGACAACCTATGTACAGGATTCCATAGTATCCATACTATTGAGAATTTTAATTTCAAACAAAAACTATGTTATAGACTGCTAATTTAGCTACTTTTTAAAATTATTTTGAATTATACAGGGTGAGCCAAAAAACATGGCACACCAAAAACAGGTTCTTTTAAATGGGACACCCTGTATATTTTTGCATTTTCGAATCTACATAAAATTCTAAGCATTTTGGCTTGTCATATTCCTATACCTAAAGTTAATAGTTTGGGAGTTATTAATAATTGAAAATCGGAATTTTTGAACTTTGACGATTTACCAAGCAAAAACAGTTGAAGATAGAGCAAAACGACTTTCACTTTCCTATCTTAACTTTTCAACGGAAATAAAAAGTGAAGGCGAAGTGAAGGTGAAGTGAAGGTGAAGTGAAGGTAAATTAAAGGTTAAATTCACCTTCATTAACCTTCAAATCACCTTCACTTTTTAATATATTTAACCAACTAGTGACAATACAAAAATCGACCTTACTAACTGTCCATAGTTACTTATTAGTTTGTGGTTCATAAAATATTTAATGTATGTCTCGAAAATCAGTTGTTTTTGAAATATTCCAACAAAATAAATTTAAGTGTTTTTAACAAATCACCCTGTATCTCAGAAACAACTGAAATGTTTCATCGCGGTAAAAGCACTAGCAGCACTTGCCATTTCGGAAAAAGCAAAAGTGGCATCACCTAAACTAGACACCCTGTATAGGGTATTCTATTAAAAAAACAAATAATAATTTCTCACACTTTTTTAAGCTACCTTGTATAAATTTAAAAATACATTGCAACCTCTGTGGATAACAATCCTACAACTTCTTAAATTAAATGTTTTTGTAGCTAGAAAAATAAAGAAGCTGGTGGAGTCTATAACCCTGCACTAATATTTTAAAGTTTATTAAAAAAGCGCAAAAAGTCGCAAAACTTTGGTTGGTAACCAGAAAACTAAACAGTTAGAGAAGATAATGTGATACAAATTATAAGAGGGTCGTTAGCGGAACATAAAAAAAGCTTTTTAAAATGGCTACTTTGCTATAATTTTTATACACTTGATTAAATGTGTTAGTAAAATAGAAAACAAAATTTCAATAAATGAATAAAACACCATATACATACCTGACTAAACACTAATCCCACTAAACAGTAAAAAAATTCTACAAGAAATTTTTAATACAAAGAATCTTTATAAGACAATGTTTATCATTGAATAACGTTTACTGCATAGAAAACTTGGCTTAGTTTAAAGATCGCGTAGAGATTAAAAACATGTGAAAAATTCAGAATGGTCACAGCCAACTAATAGAATAGAATGTTAGGAAGTAGACTATTGACAATTTACTTAATTTTTTAAGATTTGATATTTCCCTTTTTTGCCACAATTTTACAAAAATCGGCCATAGTGCGTCGTGTCGGATCTTTAAGAGTAAATTATAAAGCAAGAAATAAACATTAAAACAAATTAAACCGACCTCAAAAATGTATGAAACTTACTAAATAGTTAAAATAATAAAAAATGGTAAAAAAATAAAGTGGGGTACTAACATATGCGCCAAACTACTAAATGTTAATAACTAAATAAGATAAAGCTTTTTATACTTTGATACCATATGATATTACCAGACTTTATTTTTTCACTGTTTTTTTATTATTTTTAACTTTTAAGTTAGTTCTGGTTAGTTTTGTTAATGTTCTTTAAGGAACTTTGTCAACTAAGGCCGTAAATATAATAAAAAAATGGCGATTAATCGTAATCATTTACCAAAAATACTGACTTGTCAATAGTGTGCACACTACACCATTTATATTTTAATTTTGAAATTTATCGTGGTTTTCTTTGTTTATGGGAAATTCGGTGCGAAAAACTTTTTTGGACCAAATATATATGTTAAAAAATGTTACAGTTGATAATTTAAAAAAATATATTGCAAATGTTTTCCTTATAATTGGTATCTTTATAAATTATTGTTTAAGAGCAGGTTATTAAATAAACAAATAATATTTGTAAACACCTGCGGTAAAAAAATTATAACAATAGTAACCAAGGCAATCAGTAAAAAGAATTTTGACTGCTTACAAATATTTATTTATTTATTTGGAATATCCACAGAGTGTCCACGGATCAAGTTAACAAGAAAACAAATGGATCAAAAATTTAATTTTTAGAAAGAAAGTTATTCCTCATATAAAAATTTGCTTGTAAAAAAATTTAATTCACAATAAAACAAAATGTTGATGTTGTATACTGGTAACGTAGCAATTTGAAAAATAATGATAATAGTAAACTACTCTTATTCTAAATTGTTAAGCAAAATATTATTAAGAAAATTTATTTAGGAAGAAAATTTATTTTAAATTTATTTAGAAAGAAAATTTATTTAGAATAACTTTATTAATGTTACAGAGGTATCAAAAATTTCCATAAAGCTGATTTTAAATCTATTAAAAATTAATAATTTTGTTATTTTTATAGTAAAATGACCCAAAAGAAACTCCCACAATTGTTTTTTTTTTTAATTCCTACACACAAAACTTTTAAGCTGTAAACGAATGTGAGCAAGGCGTTTTCGCCAAACTATGAAGTTCAATAAAATTTTGTACTATTAACGATTACAAATTTTATTCCAAATAGATTTTGTTAGTGAGATTTTGCCTAAAAATAAAAAACAAGAGTAGTTTACTCTTAAAGACAAATAATGTTTTTAGGTTTTATCAAACCCTGTTTACACAATCAACATTTTTTCTTTTTTATAAAGATTGACTTTTATTTAAACAATGAGATTTTTGCTTCATTTTCCCCTTGTAAACACCATCCGTGGACAGTCTGTATATGTTCAAAAACAAAATAAAAAATAAACAAAATATATAATTAAGAGTTTTGTGCAATATCTAAAAACTATTCTTTTGCTCTTGTCAGTATGTCGCAAATTTCACAGTTTGGCAGCTATTTCGTAACTATCGTTTGCAGCGCAAATATCATTAAATATCCTTATACATTTTTTAATTATTGTAATGATAATTATTATGGGTAACGCCAAAATATATTGTATAAAAGTAGTGCAATTTTTTTGAACTTTCAAAATTTAAACATACGGAATCGAGTTGGGAGGGACGAAAACGCCTTATTCCAAATTTTCAGGAAAATTAAAGACTAACCATGTTTACGTTTTAGCTGTCCTAAACAATATTGGCGAGTGATATATTTTCGTAATTTTTGCAGTACTGAGACTATCTAAAAATAGGAAGATTTTGGCTTAAAAGAAAATTATTGCTATAAGAGGAAATCAAAGACGTTTTAAAACCACCTTCATCCAACATACAAATATATTGCTGTGAAAGTTTTTCATTATTTAGTAAAAGCTTTCGAAAACACGCTGTATATTATAAAAACTAAAAACTCTCTTTAAAAACGTTCTTTAATGCCATGTGTGACGCATTCGCGTTCTTATTATTCCTAAATAAATTTATTTTTATCTCCCGGTCTCTTAGAATATTATGTTTTGATGTTGTTAAAGAAATGTTATTTTATGACAACAACATTAAATATAAGGAATGCAATGTCTTATAGATCATGGTACAATGCTCCATTCATGACGTAGGTTTCTTATGCAATTGTTTTTTTACGATTTCTAAATTCTCCGAGCTAAAATACATCGATTGGCTATCTTATATTTCTTAACAAATACACATAAAATAAAAAAAATGCAATTTTTCCTCTTAAATGGAATACCCTGTACATAAAATGTGTTTTGCAACAATTGAAAAACAACAACAGGATATAATAAAATGACATGCAGCACACGGAAATTTTAAGTTAAAATGTAAATCACCCTTAATTTTTCCGGATGCTTTATAACGAGGAAAAGCGCATACACGCTGCAATGGCGCAAATAAAACTCTTCTTTTTTCCAACTGGCTAGTCGTGATTAGAATTTCAAATACGACATAATTTAGGGCGAGATTATGGGTTGCCATTAAATTAAGTGATTATGTGATTGGACGAACAATCAATGGCTTGAACGCAAAGTGGTTTTGACCCAATGCAAGGCTGGCTTAGTAAAAAGTCGGTGTCGTTGGCTTTTAAGTAATTTTAAAAGAGACTTTCTCAACCCCTCAAAGGGAAATTGAAAATTTGTAAAAACACGTATAAAAGTCAATTAAAGTGGTCCGGGAGGGTACATGGCAAAAAAATCTGGTAAATATTTACGCAATTGTAACCTACACAGTTGTAATGTCATTCCTTTTGTCATTTTGTAAAAGCTAAATTGTCCATATGTTATTTGAATCTATCAGAAGATATATCCCCAATCGGCAGACAGTTTTGACAGTTTAAACCCCTTGTCAGACAAACATTTTTGTGTGGCCCCATGATTGGATGAAGTTTATTATATCTGTTATTTAACAAGATATACCAAAAAGTATTTTATAAAACTGTGGGGTTTCTAAATAGACATGTTTTAGAAATATTTTTATGTATACTAACCATTGCAAAAACATTTTTTTGTTTATTAACCTCACAGCAATATTTTTTTGGGACACTGTATACATTGAAATATTTTTAGAACATGCCTATTTGGAAACCCTACAAATTCTATATGTATAGGACTTTTTGTTATATCTTGTTAAATAACAGAGATATTTGACATCCTCGGACCATTGGGCCACACCAAATTTTTGTCTGCCAGTGGTTGGAACTCTTAAAGATGTCTGACGACCAAGAAAAGTATCTAAGTAACACAATATAAAGCCGCGTACAGATCTGCACACTCATACGTTGAGCAAAAACACATACACATGCGTGTGCAAATGTGAACGTCGCTCTTGTGGTTTCTCGCCGCATGCGTTGCTTCTCGCGAATGACTTGAGCGCGCACGTCGCGAGCCAGCCTGATGTCGGTTTTTCGAACTCTTCAAAGAAACATGCGTATGCGTTCGCGCTCAGTTTGGACAGAAAAAATCGTCTGTTGTATTCTCGGGATTTTTGTAGTAAAAGTTTTTGTTTATTGATTAAAATGGAGTGGTCCAATGAAGATTACCTGGCGCTTATTGACCAGTATGAAAAATATCCCATATTATGGGATACAAGACACCGTGCATCCTATCGGCGCTTTTACCGGAGCGCCGTGAGCACGCACGCATACATAGCAATAAAACTTTCCGACGAATGATCTGAGCACGCACGGCTTGAGCACACATGCGTGTGTGTAGTTACTCAGCGTATGCGTGTGCAAATCTGTACGCGGCTTAAAATTCATCTTTTACAAAATGACAAAAGTTAAGATTTTTAAACCTTTGATACCTGCTACCATCCAAAGCCACTATGAATCAAACTTTATAGTCTCCCATCGCTTCTACCTATGTTAGGAGCATGCGCTGACAAACTTTTAGCTTTTAAAAATAACGAAGGTCTGCGGCTCACGGACTCTTGGAGTATAAAAGGTTTTTAAAAAATTTAAATTATTTTTAAAGTTACCGCCGGTTTGAGCCTACATCTCTAACAATAGGCGATTGGAGGGCTACCCGTATGAATAACTTTTTCTCCTCCTTTTTATAATACTTCTAGTATACTATATCATATATGAATCTGGCTAACCAGAACTTATGGTATATTTACTATTTTATCGGTAAGGCAAGGCGTGCACTAAAATAGTAAGCAAGCAAAGTGGCGGCGAGGTGGTGCGTCAATGTCAAAATCAATCTTTAAAACCAGCGTACTTAAAATTTGGCATCAATATTCTTGATATACAGGGTGATTCAAAAATCGATTACGAAACTTAAGGGGGTGATTCTACTTGATAAAATATGGGTAGAGCTTCATATAAATTTTTTAAATGTCATTCGTTTTCGAGTTACAAGCCGTCAAAGTTCAATTTTTATTTTGGTTTTTTCGCCAATTTGCATTTATTTTTTAACCAATCCAGTTTATATCTGGCACACAAATCGAGCTATGCAGATTCATCAATTTCAAACAAATTACCTACATACATACAGGGTGTCCAGTAACTCAACCGACAAACTTTACGGGGCGATTCTACAACAGAAAATAAGAAAAAAACTTCATATAAATATATGTCCTAAACGTCTTAGTTTGTGAACTACGGTGTGTTAAATATTTAAAAAAACTTTTGGAAATTCAGTGATTGCTCAATGTAGCTGTTTCCAGATTTGTCGTTAAAAATGTTCTTTAATAAAATATGTTAAATATATTCACAACCAACAAAACAGTTTATTATTTTATTATTTTGCTTATTTGAATAGGTACTGTTATATTTACTTATAGGTTTGTTTCAGCAGAATGTTGGAAACATGTTAGCAACAATCGTAAAACGCAAAAATTGTTACAAACATTAGTCAGAAATGTTGGCAACAGTTTTCGAAAAATAAACAAGGCGTGCATACTGCCTATCCGTCAATACAAGAAAAGTTATGTTAAAAATTGTCAGTAATGTTTGAAGAAAGTTTGCAAACTTTTCAAACAGTTTCCAACATGTTTCCAACATCTTAAAACTACTGCTGGAATAGCAAACAATTGTATAATGTTACAAACATGGCACTGCTGGAACGACAAATTTCACGTGCGCAGAATCCGAACTGCTGGAACAAACCTTATGTTTGTAATTTTCTGTTAAAAATTTAATGTATATTCAAATTAAAATAAAAGTTGCGCCACATTTTTTTCAATTTATTTAAACCACTGTTTTTTTACAACTTAGTTAGGTTAATTTTGTAGTGATGATATTTTAATTTACTTCAATATTGTTTAATTTTTTTCTCTAAAATACAAAATATACATTTAACGATATGTTTTACGATAAAACCGTATAAAGGTCTGGCCACACATACCCGCACCAAGGCCGTACCGAGCCCGGATTCACAATGATAGAGAAGTGGTACAGATTAATTCGGAAAAATTCAAACGCACTTTTCATGCGCTCAAAAATATTTTAAAAATTGTCAATGATTCTGTGTATCTTTTTATTTAAATAAAACAGATTTTTCTACTTATCCCCGTTCTTTTTGTTCAAACTTTGAGTGTAGTGTGGGTAAAAATGTATTACCTTATTTTTAAAGGTTTATTTTACGATCAGGTGTAATTTAAAGAGTAGTTTAACAGACTCATATAACTGCAATTTTATAAAAACCAAAATTTTTGCACCGCATCCCAGCTCGTTATTACATTACCTATTAAAATTTAGGTTGTTAATAAAACAGAACATTTACAAAGAGGCTTTTCGTGATTTAATGCGTGCAAATTTAAAAATATCACTCGTTAAATCAATATTTCTAAGTAAATAATTTTCTATATTCAATAATAGTGAGGTCATTTAAACGTTCTTGTCTCATTGTGTTCCTTAATACATTTTTTATTCGTTTTAATGTTGAAGTAAAACGTTTTCCACTACAGTTTGTAATCATCAAGCTCAAATAAATGCGTAACACTATTTCTACATTTGGAAAACACGATTCCAATGATCTTTTTATTAGAATTTTATAAAATTGGAGTTCCAAAGCCTTGTGTTTTTGATGTCAATACCAGCAGCCACATCTGTTTTCAGCAGCTCAGCAAAATGCACCAGGGGGCTTTATTTGAAATGTGTGCTCCCGGGAACACGCGTGATCTTTTTGGTCGCTCAGGGAACGTCGACGCTCGTAAAGATCACGATTCGGTTTATTTGAAAACAAGTGAGCACGGATGTTTGCGTAATTTTAAAAATTACATATTTACTGGCAACACTGCATGCAACTAATTCTGACCAATGAGAACCGTTTGTGTTTTGATTTTTGCATGACATCTTGCTAAGCATTTAAGGTTAGGTAATTAATGTTTAATGTCAGTGGTTTGTAATTATTTCTAATTTGGTCTGTTTATTTAATTAGTATTTATTATTTTATTAATTATTATATGGAAAATCTAAATGCTAACGCACGAACATGAGAATATTAAAACACCGACCTACGAGTATTTACAAAACACTTAGGTTAGAAAATAAGAGCATGTCAAGCAACGTAAAATAAACAGAACCAATAAAATAGCCCAAAATGAAAAGAAAATAGAGAAAAATTTACTAGAAAGTGTTTCCCGCAGACAAGAAGAAAACTCTGTTCTCCTTGGTGAACCCGTTAAATATACCAAAAAGAAACATAAAGGAGATATAGTCAGGTAAACAATGTAAACACTACCTATAATATAAGCAAATATTCTATCACAGCATAACAAACTGCTACAGAGATTTAATTTTAGATAACTGTGCCAGCTGCTGAAAGCCTAACACAAAAGGGAACCCACTGCTGTAACCACAATCTTAGCATATCGAAGAAATAAACCAAAAACGTATTACGAGCTCATGTTTTGCTATTAGTTAAGAAGCCACGGTTCCGAAGGTATGCTAATACTTTACTTTGATAACAGTTACATCCAAAGCATAACACAAATGCAACAAAATCTTTGGGTTTTGTAATTAGTGACGAATTTACTAAAATTCGATGCGTAAAGTTTCAACTCAAGCATTGATATGTAGCTTAAGGAATTTTGTTATTTTTAGACATCAGAGGTGCAAGAGAAAGAAGCTATAGTGGTAAATTATGAAGTTTGATACTAGGAGCAATAAAGGATTGATCACAATTAAAAGTATAGAATTTAGTCTAACCTAAATGTAGCAAAGTAATAATAAATCATCTAAATATAAATAAACTGTAGTTTTTATTATAAACTGTCTCTAAGAAAAGGAAAACCCAAGTAAATAAAGGTAAATAATTTAAAATATTTAATAATAAATGGAGGACTATAACTGTTAGAAGAGCGGGGACCGGTTAGCAAACAACAAAAGGAGATGCTGGGGGCTTTATTTGGTAATTTTCTAGAAACCTGCGGCAACTCCGATTTTGACGAAATTTAATATACAGGGGTTTTTGGGGCGCTGATCACGAATCTAAAAGATTTTTTGGCAGAAACGTTTCGTTCTTGAGATATTCATCATCAGACTTGAAATTTAAACTAATCATATTTTTACAACATTCCCCCTTCTTTTGCTCACAATTCTTGATTTAAAGCTAAAGTGGCACACAAAAATCTTTCAGATTCGTGATCAGCGCCCCAAAAACCCCCGTATACCAAATTTCGTTAAAATCGGAGTTGCCGCAGGTTTCTAGAAAATTACCCTTTATTTGAAATGTGTGCTCCCGGGAGCACGCGTGATCTTTTAGGCGCTCAGGGGAACGTCGACGTTCGTAAAAATCGTGAATCGGTTTATTTGAAAACAAGTGAACACGGATGTGTGCGTGATTTTAAAAAATCACATATTTACTGGCAACACTGCATGCAACAAGTTCTGACCAATGAGAATCGTTTGTGTTTTGATTTTTGCATGACATTTGCTAAGCATTTAAGGTTAGGTAATTAATGTTTAACGTCAGTGGTCTGTAATTATTTCTAATTTGGTCTGTGTTTATTTAATTAGTATTTATTATTTTATTAATTATTATATGGAAAATCTAAATGCTAACGCCCGAACATGAAAATATTAAAACACCGACCTACGAGCATTTACACATACACATCACTTAGGTTAGAAAATAAAAGCATGTCAAGCAACGTAAAATAAACAGAACCAATAAAATAGTCCAAAATGAAAAGAAAATAGAGGAAAATTTACTAGAAAGTGTTTCTGCAGGCAAGAAGAAAACTCTATTCTCCTTGGTGAACCCGTTAAATATGCCAAAAAGGAAAAATAAAGGAGATATAGTCAGGTAAAGAATGTAAACAATACCTACCTATAATATAAGCTAATATTCTATTACAGCATAACAAACTGCTACAGAGATTTAATTTTAGATAACTGTGCCAGCTGCTGAAAGCCTAACACAAAAGAGAACCCAGTGCTATAACCACAATCTTAGCATATCGAAGAAATCAACCAAAAATGTATTACGAGCTCATGCTTTGCTATTAGTTAAGAAGCCACGATTCCCAAGGTATGCTAATACTTTACTTTAATAACAGTTACATCCAAAACATAACACAAATGCAACAAAATCTTTGGGTTTTGTAATTAGTGACGAATTTACTAAAATTCAGTGCGTAAAGTTTCAAACTCAAGCATTGATATGTAGCTTAAGGAATTTTGTTATTTTTAGATGTCAAAGGTGCAAGAGAAAGAAGCTATAGAGGTAAATTTTGAAGTTTGATACTAGGAGCAATAAAAGGATTGATCATAATTAAAAGTATATAATTTAGTCTAACCTAAATGTAGCAAAGTAATAATAAATCATCTAAATATAAATAAACTGTAGTTTTTATTATAAACTATCTCTAAAAAGAAAAACCCAAGTGAATGAAGGTAAAGAATTTAAAATATTTAATAATAAATGGAGGACTGTAACTGTTACAAGAGCGGGGACCGGTTAGCAAACAACAAAAGGAGATGCTGGTGGAATTTTTCAAGAGGCAATCTGGTATTGCTAACTAGCAAATTCTCAAGCCAGTATACTTAAAAAGATACCAAAAGGCTTTGGGAAGAAGCCACAAAAATTTTAAGTGCAGTCTCAGAAAGCAAGAAATCCTAGGACTAATAGTGTAAGGTTTATTTAAACTGTAAGTACCTTATTTATTCATGTCAATATACAATTGTATTTACACACGTCATAATTAAGGGACAAATTTATTTTGCTGAACACCTAATGAGGTACCTACTAGTACATATATTTACAAATTCATCAAAGTTCACAAGTTGGAGAAACTTGTTATTTAGTACTTTTGGCTACATAAAAAAAGTAAAACGGGTTAAAAACAGTTTTTTTATAGTAATGCTTACTGCAGTTTCATAAAATTCCTACATGCCTACTGATATGAAAGTGATTATATTACAGACAATTAAATTTAAAAGAGAGTTACCTAAAAGTGTTATAAGACAAACAGGTATAGTAGTTATCAATGCCATAATAGTAGTTATACAGTTTTATATAAGACTTCTGTAAGTAAATGTTGGGGCCTAGACTCGGCTCTAATAATTTAGATTAGACTACGATTCAGCAAAAAAAAAGCCACGAGGTCATAAGTTTTTTTTTTTCAAATTATTTTCCTTTTTGTTGCTCGCGCACTATTTAAACGACGCGATTACAAGAAATTAGTGGATTGCTGTTTACTTCTACGACGCCTCTGGCTTTTCTTAGCTGAATTCTACTTTACCTACTTTAAAATGTATGCGAAGAACTGCTGTCCCAGAAAAGGGCCAATATTGAATTAAAATAAAGCATGTATTAAAAATATATATTTTTTTTATATATATTCATAAAGACATGGAAAGATAAGATATTGTTTACTGATTAATTATGCACTAACAATGTTCACAAAAGTGGTAATAAAACATTTTTAAACTTAACAAAAAATGCTTTTTTTAATAATGACACATACACACAGGGTAATGTGGATCATTTGTGGGAGGCGTACAATCCTGACAGCCCACAACACCAGAGATGTCATAATCAGCCTAAAAAGAAAAAAAATATTAGTCAGATTATTATGAGTAATATGTTCATAGAACAAAAAAGTTTCTTGTTCAATAACATAGGTAATACATATTACAATAATACATATTCTTAATTGTATAATAATTCTCTATTATTTTCTAAAGTAAAAGCTGGATGAAAAACACTTATTGTTGAATTAAAAGAGATTAGAAACATTTAAAGTTCTCTTGTGTTTTAAACAATATGCTAAACAAAACAATAATCTTTCAAATGCAAATTTTGAGCAATGTTTAATGTATTTTTAATAAGTACACATATTTTTAAAATACTACTAAGAGAAACCTTGTTTTATTAACTACAGCTTGGCTCATACCAAAATTGACCATTGTTTCCACCTTTCTAAAATGCTAATGAGAAAATATATTTAAATAATGTCTTTTAAAATGTGGTTACAAACAGATTAAGGGCTCTCTAATAGAAACAGAAAATTTATATTTTTTACGATTGAAAAATATGGAAAAAATGTAAAAATACAATATGCACAGTGGGTCAAATTAAGTGTCCACCCTTTTTTGGGTATCCATTACTTTTTAACCAATTTTTTAATTTGATATTAAATTTTATATCAATATTTACAAGAAATCCCTAACCTCTAGAGGCTATCGCCTTCCTGCCTCCTGGCTACGCCCATGGTAGAAAAAATTAACTATATCTAAAATAATACTTGTTTGCTTATTCATATTTAGTGTACTGTGTACTTCCTATTTTAAAATGTAATTCATTGTATTCTGTTAAAAAAAAATATTAAATTAGATCTATGAAAGGCGGAAACAAACAAACAGAGCCACACCTAACCGCACCAAGGCCGCGCCGAGCTCGGATTCACAATGATAGAAGAAATTAGAGAAGATTAATTCTAAAAGATTTAAAAGCACTTTGACCTCAAAAATATAAAAAGCATGATGTGATGAACAAGATGAGTCTGTTGTTTTGTATGTATATCCCTTTGTTTAAACAAAAACAGATTTTCTTACTTATCTTTGTTTCTTTTTATACAAACTTTTAGTGTAGTATAGGTAAAACTGTGTTAACGTATTCTTTGTAAAGATTAATTTTACGACTAGGTTTAATTTAAAGCGTAGTATTACAGACTCATATAACTGCAATTTTATTAGGAATATAAAACTTTTGCACCGCTTTCCCCTACATTTAACCAGCGAGACGCACGGCTGCGGGCTCGTTGCGGTCATGTGTGGCTAGACCTTTATTCGTATTAACATTATAGTACTTACCCTGTTCATAAATCATTAAGGTCATTCAACGGATTTGGAAAGTTTATCCATTTATTAAAAATTCTTAATTGGTCGCTAACTTTATGCGTACTTAAACCAACAAAGTTGTTGTTTCCAATATCAGTTTGATAACTTCCAGTTGCCAACAAATTAAGGGTTGAAAGAATCTACAAATATATAAATATTATGTATTTCCAATTTACACTAAAAGATTTTATAAATATAACTAAATATATATATCTCACATACCTTAACATCTTTTGGTGTAGCCGTAAAACGAATTGGAGGAGCCATAAATTCCTCTAGTTTCTCGCAAAGATTGTTTTTCTAAAGCGGATTTTTTTAATTTCCTTTTGGAAATTTAAGCTTCTAAAGCCTTTACCCAGAGGCAAATTCTTCGTCTTTAGTATTCTAATAATTCCGCTTGCTCTATTCCAGCCATTACATTTAAATTAACAACATTATTAAATTCCATTTCGAATATACAAAAAATCCTTCGATTTAATGGTCAAAACCGTTGGAAATGACGTCTGAAAATCCGTGCTCCCAGCTTGAACGCCAACTAAAGAGGTGTCGCACAAAACAAATGAAGAAACGCACGCGTGAACTTTTGGGAACGTCGACGAATTTTTCAAATAAAGCATATGTGCTTATTTTTAGGCGAGCGTCGACGCTCATTTCAAATAAAGCCTCTTTGGAAATGACGTCTGAAATCCGTGCTCCCAGCTTGAACGCCAACTAAAGAAGTGTCGCACAAAACAAATGAAAAAGAGCACGCGTGATCTTTTCAAATAAAGCATATTTGCTTATTTTTGGGCGCTCATAGAAAATGAACGTCGGTGAACATTTCAAATAAAGCCCCCAGTTCATTGCCCAAACCATCTTCCACCTCATCTGGGTAAGAGCTTACGATAATAGCTAAGGTGACGGTGTGTGCGTTTCCATTACATTTCCCCGGGAAATTTTAAGTGTTGCCTAGTGTAATCGGTAATAAAATTCTGCTTTATCATCCATTTTTACCTAATCAGTTTTCTACAACTTTTACCCTACCTACGGCTGCAAGTAGGGGTCAAATTCATGAAAAAAAAATACTTCCCCACTTATTGGAAAAAGAACCAAACCCTAATTTTTGTTTATTATTATATATAAGGCGCGGGGTCCGTAGCATTTGCTGCCTCCTGCTACATGGCTAATCCGGCACTGCCGCATCCCCCAAATTTCACCAGCAAGACGCACGGATACGGGCTGGTTGCGGTTATATGTGGCCAGACCGTCGAAGTCAACCACTTTTTACATTTTTTTTTTACAAAACAACACTTTTAATTTATTAATTTATTGCAATTCGGTGATTGCTTAATGTAACTGTTTTTACCGTTGGTTTTCACATGTCGCTGAAAATAACCTATAATCAAATATATAAAATACCTTGGCCAGGTCTTTTACAAGGGCTGCATTGATAGAATAAAGCTTTCTACAAAAAAAAAATCCAAGATGGCCGCCGACACAAAATGGGGAATTACATATTCTTTCCACAACTACCTTATTATGGGTATCAAATGAAAGGGCTTGATTGGTTGAATAGAGCTTACTATTAAAAAATTACCAAAATTAATTTACAAAGACACGTTGTTAAATTATTATTTTTTTTTTAAAGTGTAAATACATTTAATTATCTTGGTTTTAGTTTTTTGTTTTAAATTTAGATTCACCCTTCTCTTGATAAAAAAAATACAAAATGGCCACATTTCGGTGAAATTTATTCCAAACCCGTATTTAATTAATTAATTAATTAGGAGGGGAAAACTTAAAATAGGTACAGCTTAAATTTGTTAGGCGGTTTAAATATCCTGTTCCTGTCACTTATTGTTTGTCTTAATCACTTGGAGGTAAACCTTAAAGTTAACGTTTTCGTTTATTCATTATCTTAACTTGTTTTAAAAATAAAAAAAAATTTAATTGGATAATTTATATTATTTAAATTTTTTAAAATATTGTATATTTAAATAACACTTTCCCATAAACTGGTCATTGTATTTCGGAGTAATAAAAAACAGTTTTAAATATTGTATATCACATTTAAGCTTACTTTTAGGTACATCTAACGTAAGCAAATTTTTAATTAAAAAAGGAAAGTTAGTCCATAACAAAAATCTAATGCTTAAGAACTTAAAAAAAAACACTTTATTACTTTACTACAACCTCAATATAAGTATCATATAAAAGGGCTTGATTGATAGAATAAAGCTTACTACAAAAAAAATACAAGTCCACCGCCGCCACAAAATGGCGAAATTTATAATATTTTCACAACCACTTCAACATGGATATCAAATAAAGGGATTAATTTGTAGATCTACAGCTTACTATAAAAAAAACTAAAATCAAGATGGCAACCGCCACAAAATGACTGATTACATATTGTTTTTCACAACCTTAATATGGGTATCAAATGAAAGGGCTTCATTGGCAATTAAAATCCAAAATGGCCGACACCACAAAATGGCGAATTTCCACAACTTCTTTAATATTAAAATGTTGGTTAGTTCTGGTTAGTTATAGTAAGAAATTGAATGAACTCAATATAATGGTAAGTATCAACAAACTAACAACAAAACTAAAAACTTTAAAATTAATTATGTTTAAAAAAAATTATGGTAAACGGTGTACTAAACGCTAAAAAATAATTAAGTTCTAGCTACCAGATCGCACCAATCTTCTCATAAAACTGGGGTATTGATCAGACAAATAATAAAAATTTTGGGCACTTGAGATTTTCATCCCAATATTTACTCTGAATACGCTACGCCCCAAGGTTATGATTTGTCTGATCAATACCCCAAATTACTGAGAGGATTGGTGCGATCTGGTAGCTTGGACTTACCGAATTATGTTTTAGCTTTAAGTATAATAAAATCGTAAACGTATTTTTTTTACACAATTTATTTAGCTTAAACAAAAAGCGCCCTGTTATGGGCTTGTTCAGTCCTGTAAAAAACTGACATACAAATAGAGTAGCTATTAAAACTAAATAAATACTACAAAAAACAATTTTACTATAGGTAATAAACACTATAGCTGCACACAATCAATGCAGAGTTGTTACTAAAAGGATCGAACGTCTATCGACTATCTTAGTATACCGAATGGTGCGTGTTTGCCCTACGCAAAATCTGAGAGGACTAATATTTGGTGCATACCGGGTGGTGCGATGCTGAGCGGAACATAGAAATCCCATGTAAATTTTAAGAGGGTTTATTATTGGTTTCCCTTTACATTTTACAGAAAAAATGTAAAGTAACTTTTTGACAGGACCAATATGATAAAACCTCGTGCTAAGTTTCATAAAATTTTAATAACCGAGTCCTGATTTATACAATTAAATGTAGATTATTAAGCTTTGTTCTAAAAGGTACCCATAAAAAACTTTGTAAAAAAACAAAAATAAAAAAAAATATTTGTCTTAAAATAAACGAACCGTCGCGTCGTATTTTACCTAAAGTAAAAATTGCTAATTTTTAATTTTGGATTTTATTTTAGCTGATTATTAATACTTCTTAATATAACTTAAAGTGGCTTAATTTTTTCCGAAAACAAAGCAATATACGAGGAAAATACAAATACCCAAAAGTTGCATTTTTAACTGCTTAATCGGAAAAAAATTCCATAGAAAGTCAGTGGCGTACTTTTTCTCAACAATATTGGCTGTTTGTGCCCACTGAGACGCCACTGGACCCAATAATTTTAATCTAGGTAGGAGCTTTACAAGTGCCTTATTACATTAAATAGGTGCACCAAATTGTATTTAATTCTATTAAAGGGGTTTTAAGATATATAAAATACCAACCTTTTTAAAAATTATAACCTAAAATATTATCTTGGAAATAGCGCAAGTCAGGACATATGTTCATGGGTTTTTTAATAAAAAAAAAAACTAAGAAGTCACCCTCTTAACTTACGTTACCGTCATTAAGCCGCGTCCAGACTTGCAACAATTTTCCAAAAATTCGTCCAAACTAACCAACCTGTTTGCGCGCTCCTTTGACGCCAAAAACCAACAAACTTTAAATCACTGGTCAATCATTAGCCAAGCACTTGAAACGACGTGAATTCCGTCCACGTCCGCGCTATGTGGCAGGGTATGCGGCGTGGAGCGGCTCGGGCGGCGCGGAGCGGCGCGGTGGATGTTGCAAGTTTGGACGCGGCTTTAGGAAATACTTTGTTTTAAGCTGTACTATTATTTTACCATGTAGAATTACCGCCCTGAGTTTGCTGATAGATTTTTAAAATCACTTTGTACACAAGTCATGTCACTTTAAAATTACCATGAGTAATTTTTGCCGATGCTTAGTAAAGAAAACGGTCTAAAGCAACTACAAAAGCGATAATGACGAGTCATCGCATCAGAAAAGGTTTCAAGACAGGTGTTTTTTGTCTAATCTTTACCTGTTAGTGTTTTACACACAGTAACTCAATTGAGCTGGCAAAATGTGCATTTTTTTTCCGTATTGACGAATATATTTAACCAAAACTAATAAAATAAAAGGTAAAGAATACTTACAACTGTATATTTATGGCTGGCCTAGATAATTTTAAGTTATTCTTTCTTTTTTAAATTTATGCAAAACTTTCAAGAAACTTTAAAAGAAAATACCTCAAATGGCAGCACAAATAAAAATGCAAAAACCAGTATTTTAACCAGAAATTTTCCAGAGGCGAAGTCAATTTTATATTTTTATTCCAAAATATTTTTACAAAAAAAAATATATATGGAAAATACAAAATATTTAAAATATTGATTTTTGTAATTTACGTATTATAAATTCAGTTGTAGATAAATATTTTTGTTTGTGTTATTGTAAATAGAAAATACTCCTTTTACTTATTATATTGAGTTACTGTCGATTCATAACTCTTCAGACTAAAAATTATAATTTTTAGAATATAGAATGTGGTCCATGTTAACAAACTTCCTCTTACCTTGCCGAAGACACTCACGGTACGTTATTATTTGGGCTTTAAGCCCTTGGCGAATTTTCCGAAGATAAAAAATACATAGTAGTAGTTAGATATCAGAAATTAGCTAATAGAATGTCATTTTACTCTGCATCTTTAACTATTTAAAAAATAAAAACATGCCATGTGTCCCATTTAAAATTACTAGGTTAGGGTTGTTTTTAATAAAATGGCAATGGTAAAAGCATGACCACTTATGTCATTTACCAGATTATGTTTACATATCCCAAAAAATTAAAAAAATTCTAAGGGTATAAGCAGGTTTTGGCAAGAAGTTCTTTGTTGTATTTTTCGCCATCTTGGGACAAAAATTGCAAAGTTTTTTTTTATCTGAAAAAAACACGAAGGCTAAAAGCCTAAATAGTAACGTCCCGTGAGTGTCTTACGCGAGGTAAGAGGGCGTTTGTTGACACGGGACTTAAATACTTGAAGATTTGGGGGAAGGAATCCAAGCTTTTGAAGCTACCGTGGCTTTAGATACAATGTGTTTATGCCAGTTAAGGTTACTTTCAAATGTGACGCCGACAAGATTGAAGGTGTCTTTGCTCTGCAAAACTTTGCCGCTCATAAGTAGAACATGAGTATTTGATGACTCTTTTCGCGACAAGGACCATGATTGTGTTTTGGATGCATTGAAATTGACGAGATTTTTGGCGCCCCAATCCAATATTAAATTAAGATCCTGCGAAAGAGATATCTGCATCGCTCTGCGTTTTGTTTTCCAAATCAGGTTTAGTGATGGGTTTAGAAACCTGAAAACTGGAGTGAAGGGTACTATCGTCGGTGAAACTAGGAATGGAATTAGTTGTCTTGTGCAACATTTTATTAAATTCCTGACAAGTACATGATAACTCTAGAATACAGTTAATACCTTGATTTACTACAAAATGCCGATACCTTAATAATTACCTAAATAACTGATTTGAATGACCGTATAGCATCCCTCACAGGGTCAATATTATTGAAGCAATATTATTGACGCACTATTATGACACTAACATTGCATTATAATACTGCTTTTAATATACTTTCTGCATGTTTAATAATATCGATTAATATTAATATTGCTACAATAATAGGTTTGTTCCAGCAGGCTGTCAGAAATGTTTGCAACCGTTCAAATTCTGCGCACGTCAAATTTGTCGTTTCACCAGTGCTATGTTTGAAACATTATACAATTGTTTGTTGTTCCTTCTTAAACTTATGAGCCGTGAAGGAGGAAATCTGGCAAAACAGCACAGTAGGAATGTAAAGGTTAGAAGTAAACGGAAACCAGTTTAAACGATTGCTTAAAAGATTTTTTTTCTGTTTTTAAAAGTTAAATCGTAGCGTATATTTATTAAATAAAGAAAAAATAAGTAATTTATTGTTATATTTAAAAAATGGAACCATTGCCAATGTGCCATCGTTGTTTTTTTACGTTTAAATGTGCGCGTATAGTTGGTGCGAACGGAGTACATTATGCCACGAACGTGTTGCGTTTCGGGCTGCAAAACGAATTACCCCAGGTATATTAAAACAGAGGGTTATCAAACAACATTTAATTTCCCCAAATACGATGAAATTAGAAAAACCTGGTTGTGCGCTATTGACCGGATAAGTGTTTATTATTAAAAGTAAAGTAGTACCTATACGGTAAATGGACAAATATATTTTACAGGCAAATAATTAACTAAGTGTGTTTTTAAAAAAAATGGTTTAATTTGATGTCAATAGTGTGTAAAGTGCATCAAAAACAATTATTTACCCCAAGCAATATCCTAAGGACTATATATTAACTAATGCGCATAAATATACTGGTAAGTTCACTAAAAAATATTATTCATACAGATATTCTAAAAGATATTTACTTAAGGCTAATTTATTAAAGTACTCTCATTTTGTGGTAGGTTAACGTATTGACATTTTATTCCACGGCCGAGGTACGAATAATGCTCACAGCGCTCAGAGCATACCAACACGCGGTCCGATTCGTGCTTTTCACGCTTACCGTTTGCGTGGTGGAAGCTATGACCTCACATGTGACGTCAGACCCTAGTGCTGACAGTACTCACGGGTGGGATCGTTAGCATCGACGTTTTTTGGCGCCATTTATTTGAATCGATGTATTGTATCTGTGACTTTATGCGTCCTAAATAAATTTTTTCTATTGACACTTTCATGATTACGGAAAATGCTTGATATACAAGCATTTTCCCGTCTTCATCAGTTTTTACTCCACTCATGTTTATATTAAAAAGTACTCTGTTAGGTTATGTTAAACTTGTTGAATTCTGTAAGCACACACCCACGAATTATTAATACTGATAACAGACGTTGGCGCGCTCACTTAAATCGAACCGTACGTTAGCAGTCTATACGTCGTAAATGCTGTGAGCACAATTCGGACCGCGGCCTACAGTTTTTAAAGATTTTGTTCGGAGTTTTAAAATGATGTCCCACTTTTCTTTTAATTTTTTCCCAATATGACTTCCAGCGGCCAGATTAAAATTTGAATTTGTAAATTTTACTTAAAACAAAGTATTTATAATTTATTAACATCCCCTAAAGATTTTTTTTAATCAGACCTTTAAAAAATTAAAGGAAGGAAATATTGAGGATATAAAATATTTTTTCGCGTCAGAATAGTAAAGTATATTACAAGTGTAGGAATGTTGTCGACAATAACACGAGTATAAAAATCACTTGCCACACAAGTCATTTACAGTGTCCGGCAAAATATCGCAACATATGGGATTTTTTTAATTAACAGAAACATCTTTTTTTTCGCGATCGCCCCCGCATGTCCAAAAAGATAAAAATCAGTTTTGACATATGTCATGTTAACAGTGATACGATATGTACTTTTCAACTTTGAATTTGAAAGGTAGATTTTAACTTTATTTTAACTTTAGGATTATGCCGGCTTTACACGTTAAAATAGCTGAGGCAAGGTAGTAATTAAAGGAAGTATCTAAAAAATATGCGTTTCTTGTGCAAGTACTAAATTCGGTGAGTAAAACCTACTGCATGTATCTAAATTTAGTTTCCTGATTTAGCAGTTTGCTAATGCAAATTTACACATGCAAAGCCCAGATTAAAAACTGGTTTTCCACACGCGTGTGATATTAATCGCATTTTAAAGGTGCGTTTTTTTGTGGTCATAAGAAAAATTATTTTCTCTTAATAATACGAGAAAACGCGATATTTTATGCTTAATAATTTTCTGTTAAATAAGCAACTAGATTTTTTATACTCCGCTACTGGTTAATGCTTGCCCTTATTTCCCCAATAATCCTTTTCTAAGATTAATATTTGCATCGACAGTTCAACAGCAGAAAAATTAGGGCAGCCCGAAATATGAATCTATTTTCTGCAAGCAAGGCTTTTAACAATGAACTTCAATAAATATGTCCGCTTCAAATATGATTCGTTTTCAAATACAATCTACTTGAAAAATTGATTTACAGTATTTTGAAAATATAGTTAAGCAGTAAGTTTGGCAAAAGCAGCGAAAAATTTGCACTGTCTGGTAATTTTCATTTTAAAAATAATATAAATTGTGCATGAAAAATGTTTAATTTACAAAAGTAATGTTTATACCAAGTGAAAAGAAACATTTTTATTAAAAAGTTTTTCAAAAAATAGTAATTTATGAAACAAATGCATAAAGTGATCTGTTTTTACGAATGGGAAGTTTGACGGCACGAACCTTTATTTATCCAAACTTTTTAATTTTAATTCTTGCAGCACAGCCATTATATTGCAACAAAAAATCATAGCCTCGTTATTTTTAAGAGACAATTATCCTTTCCATACTTACTTTTTGTAGAAATAATACTGGAACAGTATAAATTCCTTTTCAATATCTTAGTCAGCCAACTTTATTATTACCATTAATTTTCAATAATTTATATTAAATTTATTTGCAAACTGTCAAATTTTAAAACCAGTGACACTTAAACTAAAAAAATAATGACGAAATCAAAGGTAACTTGACCGTTTGCTGTTACATTGCATAAATTGATATTTAAGTTCATTGTAATAGACATTGAAACAAAACACTAATTCAGAATGTGAAAAAAGTTTCCGAAGTGCGAAAAGAGATGTAAGCAAATCGTCGAGACGCATCAATATATTTATTGCGGGGTAACGTTTTTACAAAAAACTGGACGACGCCCTTCATTCCTTTAATCCCTAGGGCTACCACCACCAAATTCTTAAATAAGAAGAGAGGACAAGTGATCCTTATTTTAAAGCTCCTGACAAGTACTTTATAACCCTAAAATATAAAGGTCAATATCTTCACCTACTACAAAATGGCGGTACTTTAAAAATTAGATAATACCTGATTGGGATGGCCGTTTTTTAAAACTAATAAAATTAGATGTACTTAGTGTGGTATTTTTTTAAAACCCCTTTAAAAATCTTTTCAGTGGTGACACTAGTGATAATATAAAGTGAATATTTTTTAAATGAAAGACCCCGTATAATATATCACCAATAAACAGCTCTTTAAAATAGCTCTAAGAAAATACCCCATTTATTACATCTTACTTTATTAGTCTCGGAAATATGACCATCCCAATCAGGTATTTGGGTAATTTTTATAGTTCCGCCATTTTGTAATAGATGAAGGTATTGAATTTATATTCTAGGGTTATAAAGTACTCGTCAGGAGTTTTAAAACGATGTTTACTAGACCTCCTTCTTATTTAGGAATTTTGGGGTGATGGCCCTGGTAGTTAAGGGGTTTAAGGAACGCCGCAGATTTTTATAAAAAGGTTTCCTTTAAATAAATTAAATACCTTTGACGCGTTTCGGCGATTTACTTAAATCTGTCTTTTTTGCAGATAACTTAAGTAGTAAACCAAATTTTAGACAAGAAATTACAGATATAAATGCAGAAACTGACAGCTAGACGCCATTTTGAAAAGAAAATTAAATGGAAAGGGGTCTTGTGGCACATCATTTTAAAGCTCTTGGCAAGTTCTTTATAACTCCAGAATATAACGTGAATACCCTTACCTTTCAAAAATGGCGGTACTTTAAACATTACCTGAATAACAGATTTGGATGGCTATATTTCTAAAACAAATAGAGGTTTTTAGATACCTTTTTAATTGTATATATTATACAGGGTGCGTCATTACAAAATATATTCTTTTGTAATACCCTGTATAATATCACCAATATTATCATGAAATAAATCCTAAAAGGGGTTTAAGGAAATACCACACTAAGTGTATCTAACTCTATTTGATTCGGAAATACGGCCATCTACATGAGGTATTTAGGTAATTTTTAAAGTACCACCATTCTCTAGTAGGTAAAGGTATTAACTTTATATTTCAAGGGTATAAAGTATCCGTCAGGACCTTTAAAGTAATGTGCCACAAGACCCCTTTTCATTTATTGTTTTTTTTTAATGGCGCCCACCTGTCAGTTTAACATTTATATTGTATAATTTTATATGGTTTTGTTGTCTTACTAAAGTACTTAAATTTTTATGAAAAAATACTAAACAATTTAAAAGTTAGGAGGGGGTCCTGAATTTAGTAAAGCACTGTATATTTGTATCAGTTTTATAAGGAAACTTAAGAATTCGTTATTTATGTATTGAGTACATAAACTGTCAACCAATCATATTAAATACGGGAAATTTAAGCAAAATTAAACTGTCATCATCAGCACTGGAAATCTATAACATACCATCAATTACGTAAAGTAGGAAAACTGATTATGCAGCTCAGTTTGCTTTACTGAATGGATTTATTAGTGAATTATTTTTGGTGCAGTTGGATTATTAGTGGATGATCACATTTCAAATTAAGGTTTTGTATTTCACCACTATATCAAACGTGGTATTGCTAAAATCAGATCTTCTGAATGAGAGTAAATTGTTGTAATTTACGTTTAAAAATGTATTTATTAATAAACAGGGCAATTTAAAACAAATATAAAAATTTAGAAAGATATATTTTAATCATTGCTTAAGGTTTGCAAATTAAAATCTGTAATATGTTTTAACCAAAAAACAAAGTAATATAAAATTCCTAATTAGTGCTGAAAGTGTAACTTTTCAGCACGCGACTGCAGTTAACCGAATGACGTGTAGTGGAGGTCGGTCAAGCAGTCAAGTGCGGAAAAGGCACTTTCGGCACTTGTTAGGAACGCTATTTTTCTACGAGTGTGTGGAAAAGTCAAACTAAACAACCATTTAATAATATTTATTTTACCATTACTGCTTATTATGGTTAACAACATTAATAGTTTAAACCGGTCGTCATTACAAGTAACAGAGACACATTGTTGCTTGCTAGAAGACGGTACAATAGACCTTAAGTGCGTTTTGCTGTGTCCAAAGATTGATGAATTTTGGGATAATATTTTGTTTAATAAGTTCGTTTTGAAACTTGTAGAGCTTTCATTTGGAGCATCATAAATAAATTTTGTTATTTCATGTTTCGAAAAATCTTGGCCTTCTTGGGTCTAAATCCCACATTTTGCTTCTTCAAAAATGATGTAACTTTAAAATATTTGCTTAAATCCATGTTCTTTTCGATCTTAATGACACTTTTTAAGATGGAATACCTTGACCATAAGGTATTGGGCTTACAAGTTTTAGCAAGTTCCGCGAAATATGCCGTAAAAACTTCTTCTTTCATACTTTTGATATTTTTCTCGCCACACCAGCTTGTAAATGCTGTATATTCTTTCTCGTATCTGTGCTTCAATTTGGACGGCACCTAATCTAAATTTGCTATTTCGGCTGCTTTTAGAATGGATTCAGGTAATTTCTCGTCAGAAGAGTCCATGGGAAACATTTTTTATTTAAAATCGATGATACTGATCAGAATGTACTAAAGACACCTTTAACTATCGATGACTTTGATCCTTTATAATATGAATACCGGCATCTGTCAAAACTAAAAATCTGACAAGCAAACTTACTATATACCAGGATTTTTGAAACAATGTTTTTAAAACAATATTAATTTTTAGTGAATATTTCGTTGATTTTACACATAATTTGTACAAATAAAGGAATACTATACCAATAATAAAATTATACTCAATATCAAAGTCAAACTTCAGAATTAAAAACTTTTTAAGTACCTATTTAGGTGGGAAATTTGTAAGGGTTTACTTTTCCGCACTAGTGCGGAAAAGTGAAACTTTCCATACTAAATTGCGTGTGAAAAAGTGCTGCTTTCCACACGCTAGAAGAAAAATATATTTTTAAAACAGTATATCACTGCGATCATACGAAAACATTGTTTAAACAATGGTAAAAGTATCATTTTTAAATACAAATTGACTTTTTGACAGCAGCTGTAATTTATGTTTAAATAACTTTTTTTTGGAACCGAACCAAAAATAAGTTGTTTCAAGTAAAATGCAAAAACTGGCCATAATTGTTATTTTAATTCAGCGTGCCTATCGCAGCTCTCTTTCTCTCTCTCTCTCTCTCTCTCTCTTTCTTTCTCTCTCTCTCTCTCTTTCTTTCTCTCTCTCTCTCTCTCTCTCTCTCTCTCTAATGTATAATGACACCAAAAATAATTAATTTAGTGGCATGGTTTCTCTTTTTTAACACGCTTTTATTAACTTGGGTTGTAACTATCAATCTATCAATCTGGCTGGCTATGTAACGGAATCTTTGAGCCTAATTTTAACCAACTTCCAGCTATTTGATTTCTTTGAAACTTTGCACACGTATTAAGGACCCATGACAATGCAATAATCTGCAAACAGTATCCCGTTATCCTGCTTTGGAAAAAAAAATTATATTATTATAACCACTGCTTGATACAACCAAGTGTCATCTGTCCTAGAAAACTGGGTTAATTTTCTTTGTCATCTGTCACCTGTACGTCCCAGTGGTACCAACCACCGGCCATTTCAAGAGTTCGATCTGAATCGATTTTACTCAAATTTTATATTAGGTTATTTTCAGAAAGTCTATCTGAAAAACTTTTGCTATTCTTGACAAAGAAAAATAATTAATAGTTTAAAAAAACTAAAGAAACACGCTTTTATATGCAACCGAACTAAAAATTAGAAAAATTTAAAAACAGTATCCCGTTAAGTTCCAGCATTTTCTAGGAAAATAGGAAAAGTGAAAAATCGTACGTTCTGGCGGATGCGCCAGATTAGACAATTGAATAATCGAACTTGACAACATTTGCCGACGGGTTGGGGACCAGGGGCTCAATTCTGCTAAACTGAACTCATTCGTTCCGGGAGCGTATAACCTTCATCTGTTTTTTTAACACGCTTTTTAACGAACGAATAACCTTCACTTGTTTTTTAAAACAGGCGGTCATAAAACAGAAATCTGTATTACCAACTGACATCTGACAAAATTCACAGTCATAACATAACCTAAAATTCCTTTAATGTGAAATTAAAGTTTCAGTTAACTAAGCTATTAAAAACAAAGTATACACTTTAATTGAAATACAAGAAGCAAATAAAAGTAACTAACAAGTTATTGCATATAACTTTTATACCATCTTCCATTTATACTTTCTAAAAGGCCTTTATTGAGTGTTAGAAACTTGTACCGAATGTTAGATTAGGACAAAGACTGGAAATGGAGATTAGCAAACTACATTAAAATATCACTTAAGGTAAGTAAACTAAAGTAAACTCATATTTAGAAAAAAACATTTATGGTAAATTTCTTTTTAGTTTAAAAGGTAATATTTTAAAAAATATTTGTCTTATTTATGCAAATTGGGTAATTGTTTCGAAAGTTGGAGCAACCCCCATTTTGACCAAATTTGATATACAGGGGCACAGAACTAATAAAAAAGGGGCTGGTTATTTTCAACCAAGTGTCATCTGTCACCTGTACGTCCCAGTGGTACCAACCACCGGCCATTTCAAGAGTTCGATCTGAATTGATTTTACTCAAATTTTATATTAGGGTATTTTCAGAAAGTAAATCTGAAAAACTTTGCTAATCTTGACAAAATGGCGAAAAAAATTTTTTAGTGAATAAACTGGAGCATTTATTTTTAAAAATTAATTGATATAACGAACTAAAAAATGAAAAATAATTAATAGTTTAAAAAACTAAAAAACACGCTTTTATATGCAACCGAACTAAAAATTAAAAAATAATTTTTCATTAAAAAAATATTTTCACTTCATAGTAAAAAGCGTGGGGTGCTTAATATATTAAATGTTATAATTATTATATTTGCCAATATCTATGATGGAAAAGTTATGAAAAAATAGTAAAATGCACCCCACGCTTTTTACTATGAAGTGAAAATATTTTTTTAATGAAAAATTATTTTTTAATTTTAGTTCGGTTGCATATAAAAGCGTGTTTTTTAGTTTTTTAAACTATTAATTATTAATTTTGATCTTTTGGTCATTTTTTAAAGAAAAATTGTACCATTCTAAAAACAATTATTTAAATACACGAATTTGCAAAAATAGATTAACATTTTCTCTTATAACGTTTTAAACCCTTTTTTAAATATTTTAAAATATAAGGTACTTAAACGTAAGCTAATAAATTTTAAGAATGCATAAAACGATCATTAACCTTAAAGATAATCTTCACTGTTTAAATTTAATTAACAAATTTTAATATACTTTTCCATTTGGAGGGATTAAATAAATGAGTTCTTAAATTTTAAAAAGGTAAAATGAGATACAACCCGTTTTACATTTGTAGGAATATTGTGTGACAATTTTTTAGATAAAACAATTTCCGTGAATGCCGACACGATGTATAATACCTGTGGATTAACACGAATAATAAATTGTTTTTTGTAATTAAAAGTCGTTTATTTTGTTTTCAGAACAATAGAAAATTTAAAAAAATAATTTGTTTTTTATTTAACACTTTCCTGTTAACGGTAGAAAAAATGTTCTGTTTTATCTTTTACACGATCAGATAAAAATTATATCTAAATAATTATAAAGTGGTATAGAACATATTAAAATACATAAATAATATGTTTTTTTCTTAAATTTTGTTAGTTTTTTTAATAAAACTATTATAATCACACATTCCTGTGCTCAGGCGTGCTACTGAAATTTTCTAAAAAAGGAGATATGGGATATTGGACCCACATAAAAATAAACCAGATGCTATTATTGCAAAAAGGAACAAAAAAATATATTTTTTATATTAGCTTCTCTAGAAAAGAAAGTTTTTAAAATAAATCTTTTATTTGGTTTTTTAGTCATCCCGTATGATGTTATATTTAATTTAATTATTCTAGATGATAGTACTAATATATACCCTTTTTATAATTTTATAATTAAAGCCTTAAGATTTCTTTTTTTTTTAATTTTAAACTTTTAAAGTTACGGCATAAGCTGAATACTTGTATTTTTTGGTACATCAATATACATAGTTAATTACCAGGCAAACAGAGGTTGTGATTTTGCAAGGTATGACAAATTTTTTAAGTTTTTTTAATTAAATATAGCCTTGAATTCAATCTCTTAGGCAACTCTATGACGACACCTTTGTTTAAATAGTATCTTCCGAGAGAAAAATCTAACTTTTTCCAAATGTTTATACCCCACTCATCTTAGCCAAATTAAGGGGTCATCCTCGGAATCTTACTTAATAAGCTGAATACTTGTATTTTTTGGTACATTCAATATACATAGTTAATTACCAGGCAAACAGAGGTTGTGATTTTGCAAGGTATGTCAAATTTTTTAAGTTTTTTTTAAATTAAATATAGCCTTGACTTCAATCTCTTAGGCAACTCTATGACGAAACCTTTGTTTAAATAGTATCTTATCTTCCGAGAGAAAAATCTATCTTTTTCCAAATGTATACCCCAGTCATCTTAGCCAAATTAAAGTGTCATCCTCGGAATCTTACGGAATAAGCTAAATACTTGTACATACCCTTATTTTGGTACAAAAATACTTTCCCAAAAATCCCCTATGATATCGTGTAAAGAACTCGAAATATGACAGGTCAAATGTCAAAAAATCAGTTTTTGCAAATATTTTGTTCTTTTATCTCTAATCGTATTTATGTTTATTATAAAAGAACACAATAGTATACTGTATAACAAGTTTTGAAAAGGCTCTCCACACGGGTGTGATAGTTTATCGCCTCGGCTTGTGCCGTAAGTCACACGAGTGTGCAATGAGGCGATTTCAAACGTGTTGCACGCTATACTTTTTATTTGACTGCACATAACAAGTACAAGCATAAAAAATAAAAATTTGTTGGTAATTTATTTTATTTTCAACAATATTTTTTCATTACAATAATGATTAAACAAATTTATATAAATTAGCAAAATAACAATAAAACATTAATTGAAGTTATAATTAATGGTAATATTTAAACAGTGCTCCAAATTCATTTTTGGAAGGTCTTTTTCTTCTCGTGAGGATTTTCAATAATGTTTTAAAGAATATTCTGATGAATGTGAACTCTGAACTATGTTACTTTTTGGCAAAGGCTGCAACATGGATTTCGATGGAATGTTGCTCGACGATGGCTTTACAGACTCCATTATTTTATTAGATATTTGTAGCTTGTTTTCAATCGACTCGCCAATGTATCCTTCTGCATCGCCGAAAGCAGTGACCAATGTATGTTTTTCTGGATTTGGCAGATTCTGGAATTCAGCTATTTTTCTCGCCATACTTATTATTTTGGTAATACCAACAACCTGTTTCGAGCATTTGCCGTTGCAATAATTAAGAAAAAAACTTCTTTGGGGACGAAGGCTAAGATATTTTTGCAGATGCAGCGAAGAAAAGTATCTAGTAGCAATTAAGTAAGCAGCGCTTAAAAGTCAAGCAAAGGTAACAGCGAGAATAAGGATGTGTTTACGTTGAAACGACGAGGACCGAGGTTAGCGGTTCTACTACCAAAGCGAAGAAAAGTATCTCGTAGCAATTAAGTAGACAGCGCTTAAAAGTCAAGCAAAGGTAACAGCGAGAATAAGGTTGTGTTTACGTCGGAGCGACGGGGACCGAGGTTAGCGGTTTTACTACCAAAGCGAAGAAAAGTATCTCGTAGCAATTAAGTAGGCAGCGCTTAAAAGTCAAGCAAAGGTAACAGCGAGAATAAGGATGTGTTTACGTCGGAGCGACGAGGACCGAGGTTAGCGGTTCTACTACCAAAGCGAAGAAAAGTATCTCGTAGCAATTAAGTAGGCAGCGCTTAAAAGTCAAGCAAAGGTAACAGCGAGAATAAGTATGTGTTTACGTCGGAGCGACGAGGACCGATGTTAGCGGTTCTACTACCAAAGTGAAGAAAAGTATCTCGTAGCAATTAAGTAGGCAGCGCTTAAAGTCAAGCAAAGGTAACATCGAGCATAAGGATGTGTTTACGTCGGAGCGACGAGGACCGAGGTTAGCGTTTCTATTACCAAAGCGAAGAAAAGTATCTCATAGCAATTAAGTAGGCAGCGCTTAAAAGTCAAGCAAAGGTAACAGCGGTTCTACTACCAAAGCGGAGAAAAGTATCTTGTAGTTTTATATGCAAGTGTTTATGGCGGAGCAATACGGTAAGCAGCGCATGGAAGCCAAGCAAATAGGACAGCGACAAAAATTGTTTTGTGTATTTTCTTCTAGCTCTTATAAGAAGTCGTTCTGTTATAATACAGTGGGTCCACGGATAGACTTAACTATACCTGTAATTTTTTTTTATTTTGAAAAAAGTAATCATTCATAAAAAAATTGCTTTGTCTGAAATGTTAAAGGCTATAAAATTAAAATCGACGTAGGATATACAATGTGGTTAAATATTGCGAAAATATTACTTTAAAAAATAATTAAAAAAAAAACAGAAAAACATATTTTTAATATTACCTAATTTAAAATCATAAAAAAGTTATCAGAAATGTATAATATTTTTTCCCTTTGGTCATGGTTTCCAGGAAAAATTTAGGTTAACGTTAAAAAGAAATCTTTAAAATATGTTTTTTAAAATTTAGTGAAAAACAGTTTTTTTTTAGAATAAAATAGTTAAGAGAATTGCTTAGTGTTATACCTACAGAGACATTAAAAATTACGAATTTGTTATTTTGGCATACAAAAAATCTCTTATAAATGTTTTTTAACTACTTATTTAACTGAAATAGTAATTACCATTTTCCATTTTTGTTAAACAAATCGTTACTTTTTGGGTTACTTCTTACATCGCCTACTTTTTAACATAATTTGATATTGTATAAATATTAAAATTAAATTAATTATTTATGAAGAAAAAACAATTTTAATTTTATTTATTTAAAATTACCATAGAAGAAGAAGTAAAGAAGACATGTTGTTGTACCTTTTTTGCTCTTCAATAATTTTGGTATTAAATATCTTGGCAGTTAACCCCTTCCCCCTCCCTCCTATACAAAAGCTATTTATACATCCGTGATGCACACTAGGCGCTCAGGGCTCGGTACACTCGCGGCACCGTCAAATATCTCACATTCTATTTGAATGTCATTCAAGGTCATTAATTTTAAAAGCTTGTGAAATATTTGACCGTACCCTAAACGTACCGAGATCTAAGCGCGTAGTATGCTTGACCTTAATAGTAAGACGTTGCAATTATTTTGTTTTGCATGGATTTATTTGAAATTTTAACAGATAGGAAGATAGAAAATAGCTCAAAGATTAAAATCTACACATATATCGAGCAGAAGGGCCCAAAACCCGGGGAAAAAAAATTTACTCCCAAGATAAAGTGGCAATATCTTGGGAGTAAATTTTTTAATAAATTTGATTATAGGAATCGCTTGGAAAAGTTATTTTAATTAAACAAATGTGTTTTATACTTTTTTTTTTTTGAAAAACTAATATTTTCCAAGTATTTGCTGTTAAAAGTAACAACGCTGCTTTCGCCGCGCTCTTATTACCTTGCTGCTTTCGCCGCGCTGTATTTATCCCGCTGCTCTTGTTTCGCTGTATTTACATCGCTGGTCTCCTCGTCGTTCCAACGTAAACAACCCTTATAGTTTTTTAAAAGCAGAGGCGTAAAAAGCTTTCTGAGAAATCCATGTCACGCTGCTTTGCTGCGCTGTTATTACCCCGCTCTTATTACGTCGCTGGTGTCTTCGTTCCTAGTCGCTCCAACATAAACACATCCTAACCTCTTGTTTCACACTAAGATGGTTTTGCCAGACAGAGTAATAAAGAATTATACGAAGCCTTTGAGTTTGCCAACTCTTCGCGTTCTCTACGTGTGAAAGGTCTCACAAAACTCCATACACTTCGATAACGTTGGTCCGTCACACGCATTTCCGGCTTCCGCTAATGATAAAAAGCAGTAAGGAAAGGCGCGCAGTGGAGTAGCAAGCAAGTGACGTGGCTACCATGTGGTGAGTTAGTGTCAAGCAGGGGCGTAGCTATCGACGTATTAGCCGTATCAATGATACGGGGCCCCCAGGTTATAGGTGCCTCCAAAGGTATGTAAGCAGAAAAATTGGGAGCTGAAAAACTGTCACCTAAATTGGAAAGTGGGGCCATTTTTTCGTTGATCTTCAAAAATTTTTGATTGGAATGAAAAAAGCAATGCTGAAGTAACAAAAACTTGACGTTCATTTTTTTGTCATCATTTTTTTAGTTTTCATTTTTTTAGGCCCTCTTATTCATTGTGATACGGCTTCCGTCCAAGACACGCTACACCACTGGTATCAACTAGTATCTCTAAGGCAAGGCGCGCACTGAAATGGTAGGCAGGTGACGTGGCTGCCAGGTGTTGGGTCAGTGTCAGTAGAGTATTTAAAACCTGTGTACATAAATACGAAAGCAAGCATTTAAGTAGAGTAACGGTGGAATGGTATTTGGCAATTATGTGGCGTCATTTGGGTAAATTAGATTAGATTAGCTTAAGGGTGGATTGTAATCCTCTTACACTGCAAACAGCTGAGGTTTATTAAGTATCCTCCATCCCTTTGTTATAGCACACTATCCAAGCCGGTCTTTCTAATCAGACTCCACGACTTTGACACTGACTCCTTGGAACATGTTGCTGCTTTAGGTTTTTCTCACCCAGCCTTGCAAACCGCAGACGCCAAAGGGCTTCACAGTAGCACTATATGTGTTCAGCGGTTTCCTCTTCTTCCTGGCAGAACCTGCATAGGTTTTTTTCTGCCAGGTCTATTGTTTCCAGGTATTTAGTCAGTCTGAAATGACCTGTAAGTTGACCCACTATAATTCTTACTGCCTTCCGGTTATATTTCAGAAGGTTTTTCGTCATTTGGGTAACGCTAGTCTTCAAATTGTTAATTTTCGGCGACTTTAAAGGTTACATTTGCCACTAGCTCATCACCTCGCCGCCACGCCACTTCCTTGCCATTGCAGTGCGCGCCTTGCCTAATACTTGCGTAAATAAATGCAAATGCACGTATTTAAGAACAGTAACGGTAAAATGGTGTTTAAAAGTATGTAGAGCCAGTTGGGTACCACCAGTCACCAATATGTTTAATTTTTGAGTGCTTTAAAGACTTTACTTGCCACTAGCTTGCCAACCTACCGTCACGTCACTTCCTTTTCACCGCGATGCGCTGGCCTTAGGCAAAATACTGAGGCCGCGGTTCGAATTGTGCTCACCGCATTTATGACGTATATACTTCCAATGAGAGGTCCGATTTAAGTGAGCGCGCCAACGCCTGTTTGCAGTATTAATTATTCGGAACACATGTGAGTGTGCTTACGAATTCAACAAGTTCAACATAACCTAACAAAGCATGTTTTGATATAAACATGAGTGGTGTATGTGGTATAACTAATGAAGATAAGAAAATACTTGTATTTTAAGAAATTTTCGCAATCGAAAAAAAGCAAAATTCATCGATTCAAACAAATAGCGCCAAAAAACGTCGATGCTTACCAAGGTTAGTTTATATTTATAAGGTTGCGACACATTCTTAACTTTTAGGCGGTTCGTGGTCGGGGACGCAAGGAAGGGCACTCCACGGAGAAAAGTTGGCAAGACTGGATAAAATCAAAGCTGATGATCAATCCAGTGGCGTCTAGAATTTGCGCAATTCATTTTGCATTGTTTTGGAAGTGATATTTGTTAAAAGATGTAATTCCAAATGTTTTTTATTTAGAGTAATAGAATTTACAACTTAATAATAATTAAAAACTGTCGTGTAAACGGTTGTTCTACTAATACAATAAACTTTATATCTCCGGCAATAAACAACATGGCCGAAAAATGGGAGATGTGACGTCATAACACGTCAAAGCAATATGGCCGAATGTCGCGACCCTATATAGACCGACTTTGGATGCTTACGGTTCTAATGATCCGACCCGTGAGTACTGTCAGCACTAGGGTGTAACGTCACATGTGACGTCATAGCTTCCATAACGCTAACGGTAAGCATGAAAAGCACTAATCGGACCTCGTGTTGGTACGCAATGATCGCTGTAAGCATAATTCGAACCGCGGCCTGAATCCCTGCCTAGCATCACGTCGCGTCGCCGTCCTGCCCGGCGTGTCACGAACATGTTTTCATATTTAAATGACATTGACGCGCTGATGTCCCGCTAATGTCACGTCGCTGATTGCCGGAATCCTTAAGAAACATTTTTTTAATGAAAAATCGTTTTTCCTATTTTCTTCTATTCAACAGTTTGTACACCTAATTGATAAATATTGTAGTGTCGACTGTACAGAAAGTAAGAAAACCAAATATTGTTTACCTATTTCAGATTTCATTGGGATGTTTTCGTTCCCTTGTAGCAGAGTTTAAAAAAATATCCCTTTTGTAACCGAACAAAACGTAAACTTTATAATAAATCAACCTGAGAAAGATGTTTTTATCTTTACTTAAAGAATCTATTATTTAAGGGTCGAACATTCAGTTGGGCCCCAAAGGCAAACATAAATAAATTAAAGTTCATTTGTCTGAGCGTTAAAATGATAAAAAGATTGTAACAAATACAAAGAGAAGTATTTGGGATTGGAAAAATGAATTATGTGGTAGATTAAGGTTCTTACCAAAAAAGATTTAATAACGGAGAAAATATGTGGGACATTGCTATATCCCTTGTGTACGAATAAAAATTAAAAATGACGATATTTATCAAAGTCGAGATTTTAAGCGACAACTTTTTTCTTTAAACTAATGGTTGTAATTAGTTGTTGGAAAAAATAATAATTAAATACTATACCGGGTGATTTAAAAATGCAAAAGATTTAGTGTTGTTTTTTTAATTAAAGATAGGTTATTTGATGTATAAACATAGGGTCGAAATTCGAATTTTAAAAAGATAAGGAAAATATATTTTAAATTCAAATTTTAAAAACAATAAATATTTAATGTATATATATATTATATATATATATATATATATTATTTAAACTAGTTAATAATCAGGTTACTAATATAAAATAAAGTCATATAAATATTTTTTCTTACAAACACCTAATGATTTAGATTAAATTGTGTTGTGTCAAATTAGTATGTTTACTAATATAAATTAAAAGATAGAAAAAAACTATTGTTAAAACAAGCTTTTATTTAAATGCACTAAAAGAATTACATTAACTTTTTTTAATTTTATTATAAAAATATAACGTCATTAGACAATTTATGTGATATAAAAATTTGACGCGAGATTTAAGTACTCCTGTTTACTTAGTTTAAGAATTAAAAAGTTAGAAGTTTAGTAATTTTCTTGGTTTATTTTAAATTGAAACTGATGAATTCGGAGACAAAGCAGTTGTTATTTCGAGGCTACTTCAAGGCTACGATGGTTAATTAGAAACAGAAAATTAAAAAGGCAAGACGTTCACGAACTTAATAGAAATAAAGTCACTTATGATGAATATTACCATATTTTTGTCAACTTTGTGGGGATCCAAAGTCTTTCTTCCAGTTTTAAAATAAATTAAATAATAATAATAATAATCACCTCTTGCAAATTCTTAAATATTTAGACATAAAATTTTAGATGACAGGCAGTACGGATTTCGTCACAAGAGATCTACAGCAGATCTTCTTTCCTTCTTATCATACAACTGGAACACGTCTCTTGAGTTTCTAGGTGAGTCCCAGATCGTTGCTCTTGATATATCTAAGGCTTTCGACCAGGTCTAGCATGACGCACTTCTCAATAAACTTCCCTCCTACTGTCTTCCAACCAAACTCTGCTCTTGGCTTTCCAGATATCTTTCTAATCGACGTATATCAGTCATTGTAGATGACCACTCTTCAAGATTTCACAAAATTAATGCTGGAGTGCCTCAGGGTTCAGTACTGGCACCAACTTTGTTTCTTCTTTACATCAACGACCTTCTTTCTTCCACAACCAATCCCATTCATAGTTTTGCTGACGATAGTACCCTTCACGCTAGTTTTTAGGTTCTCAAACCAATCTCTCAACCCGACTTGGAAAGTAAACGCAGGGTGATGCAGATATCTCTTTCACAGGACCTCAACTTAATTTTGGATTGGGGCGCCAAAAATCTTGTTTAATTTAATGCATCCAAAACTCAATCATGTTCCTTGTCACGGAAAAAAATCCTCAAACATTCACCCTTTGCTTATGAGTGGCCAGGTTTTGCAGAGCAAGGACACATTCAACCTTGTGGGCATCTCATTTGAGAACAACCTCAACTGGCATAAACACATCGTATCTATAGCCACGGCGGCTTCCAAAAAGCTTGGGTTTTTTTCCGAGCCAAAAGAATTTTTCCCCTTCCAATTTATACACTTTGTATATGTCCCAAATTCGACCCTCTTTTGAATATTGTTCTCATGTCTGGGGAATGGCGTCCCCCACAATCCTCAGCATTCTTGATGCCATTCAAAGAAGAGCTGTTTTTCTTAATAATGATCCTCTACTTACTGAAACACTTCCTTCTCTTGCCCATCGGCGAGCTGTAGGAGATCTATCTTTATTTTCTAGATACTTTCCCACTTCGTTCGTTCTTTTATCACTAGAGTTTCTAGAATGTGGAACGTGCTGCCAGCGGAGGTCTTTCCTTCTTCCCCAAATCTTCAAGTTTTTAAGTCCCGTGTTAACAAACTTCCTCTTACCTTACTTAAGACACCCACGGTACGTTAGTATTTAGGCCTTCGACCTTCGTGGATTGCCCAAAGATAAAAAAGACGGCATCGATGAAACAGCAATACTGCCGTTTGCTGCCGGCAACATTAAAGCAATAGTGGAAAATGATAGCTGTTGCATAAAATTCAAGCGAATAAACCCGACATCGATCTCTTTGATAAAACAAGTCACACCATGTATGTAATAGAGTTCCCCACCCCTGCAGAAACTAACATCGATATAAAAGAACGGGAGAAATGAGCCAAATATCAAAATCTTCTTGGCAAACTTAGGAGACCCCATCCAGAGTATACC
The DNA here is from genome assembly GCA_014170235.1 of Listronotus bonariensis. NCBI lineage: Eukaryota > Metazoa > Arthropoda > Insecta > Coleoptera > Curculionidae > Listronotus > Listronotus bonariensis. The sequence continues at coordinate 81,541 of JACEGR010002111.1, read as the reverse complement.
GTGTGATTGGTTGTCCTGATAATTGTCGTTTTGGGAGGCATAAAGCAAGTTTAGGTACATTCCAGCATGTCAAAATACACTCGAACAACTGGTGATGAAAATGCAAAAATCTGTTGTCCTTGGATCCCTTCGTCTACTCAGGCAAATGAATTTGGCCGATGATCAGTGTCCGAGCGGAGCGTGAGGAGTGGTCTTCTGCACGACGGCCTATGTGTGTTGAATCTTTTAGAATACGATATTAAAATACTTTACCTACATCTTTTTGTTAAATTACCTTGAACTTCTACAATCGTTGTCCCCTTAATTTTTCAACAATTTGACTGTCTTTGTAAAACCGATGTCTATCATTTCAGAGATCTGGTGTTATTTGTGTCTCAGAAATCAATAATTTACTATCTTCTGTTTGAATTTAAGATGTTATTGTAAATTTTCCGTACCTTGCTATCCACTAAGTTCGGTGTACCGCTGTAGCGATGCCGGTTAAAAAACGCACAAGATCGATTCTCGAGCGGCACACACTTATTGACGTTTCTTTTTAGTCATTTTTGGTAACATTTGGTCAGCAAAAACGTATAAGGTGACGACAAAATGACGTTAAATTGACCTCCCCAAGTCAAAGACAAAAGACGTCTCGTTAATAGCGTCATAATGACGTCTTTAAGAAGACGAAAAATTGACGCATATACTTTTTTTTAAATGATACGATATTTTAATTAAAAATTGAAATAGGGAAAGACTCCTTACTGCTTGGAATTTCCTTGCACTGCAAGGTCACATCTCTGGGGACACTGTCCAACCTGGAGATGCAGATTTTTACACAAACCGAAGATATTTCCTTCAAAGCTAATTAAGATCACCAACCGCAGACCAGTCTCGAAATATTTTGGTCTCATCGGTATGGTTTAGGTAATAAAAAGCGAAGAAGTTGAATAAGCGTGGTACTTTATTATCCATTGCGCCATCTATGTAAAAATTATTAGTCTTATTTTTCTGTCATATGATATTTCGGTTGGATTTTGACACGAATCATATAAAGTCACAAAATTTTTCTGGCGGGTTTTCTAAACATGACGTCATTAGATTTTTATGAGCTTGTATGACAATAAAGTATTTTTCAAAATAGTAATAGGTGCCTTTAAAATTCAAACAGTTAGAAATGTCAACGTTATATACGTACGCGGTTGCAAATAAATAATTTTTATACGATATTTTTTTAATTTGTCTTAATACCGTTTAAGTTAGATAAAAAAAAAAACCTTGTACTTTTCTGTCAGACCTTAAAAATATTATCCCTGTCTTTGCCTAACAAAAGGTAAAATTTTATAATAAATCATCCCAGGGAAAAAACAGACCTTAAGTTTTTATCCGTAAAAAAGGGTTGGTAAACACAATTGAAGCACGTTAAGAAATATACAGGGTGTTTACTAATTGTGGTAAGAAAATTTAAAGGCGTATTTCTAAGACATTTTTCTAAAAAAGTTTTTATAAACATGGGTGCTCAAATTTTTAGTTCTTAAGAAACAGGGTAATAAACTTTGTAAAAAACCTAACAATTTATTATAATTATATAATTTTAGCGCAAAATATAATTTTTTGAAATAATCTGCAATCAAGTTCTGATGAATTATAGGGATATTTTCTTTGTTAGCTGCGTACAGCAGCTGTAAGCACTTTTATTTTTTGACAAATCAATAACGTCAGTCTTACAGCAGCTCACAGCGGTTGTTAGCGGCGTCGGGAAATGTCTAACCACTGTCTAACAGGATAAAAAAACAGAAAGGGGAAATATAGCCGAATTTAAGGTTAAAAGTCAAACAAAATTGACTAAATGATTACTAATAACAATGACAAAAGTATGTGTTGCCATTTTTTAGGTTATATTATTTTTTATTTTTTTATGTCATCTGTCACTGGCGGTAAGCGGTTTTATTTTTCAATTTACATTGGAATCTCCCATCTACGATTATAATGATGTCAGCTGTTAGACACGCTTGTTCGCAGCTGTAAGACAGAAGAATTAGAAAAATATCCTCTATGTTTCTTTCACAATCTAATTCGTAAAATTTTCCCAATAGAATGTATTTTTTTAATCCCACGTTCTACTTTCTTTTTAATTTCAATCTTCTTTTCAATTTTCAAACTCCTTCCTCCTTCCGTGGTGGCGATATTATCTGAACCATGCACGCACTGTTGACTGTGCTGAAGAGCCAAGGTATGATTCCGAGCAGCGCGGCAGACTTCTAACCGCTAACGCAAGCGCCAGGACCTTATAGAAAACGAGTAGCGTTGCTGGTAATGTGAATGGCTCTGGCTCTGGAGAAAATTTTGGAGTTATGGAGGTTCAAGTTGTAGAGGTTCCACTGTATTAGCTAAGATGCGTCCCACGCAGCCAAATTAACTTTCCGTTTTAACAAATACTTTAGCCAAATTTTATTTAAACCCGATTAAGCATACTTAAGATATTATTAAGCACCCGATTTTCTTTTTAAACTTTAACACCCTGTATCTTAGAAGGAAAGCATTTTCGGACCTATGTTTATATGACCTTTTTTTCATAACTTTGGCTCAGGAATACGTGTTTTGATTTTCTTGCCGCAATTAGGAAACACCCTGTATACAGGGTGATTCAAAAATCGATTACGAAACATAAGGCGGTGATTCTACTTGACAAAAATAAGGGTAGAGCTTTATATAAATTTTTTTTAAATGTCATTCGTTTTCGACAAGTCGTCAAAGTTCAATTTTTATTTTGGTTTTTCGCCATATTAAATTTATTTTTTAACCAATCCAGTTGATATTTGGCATACAAATCGAGCTTTGCAGATTCTAAAATTTTTAAACAAAAGTACTTTTTTAAATACCGCCAGAGGGCACTTTACTTAAAACTTAAAATTTATTAACATCATAACTTTTTTATTTTGACAGATATCGCAAAGCTGGGGCGCCATTTTATAGACAATCAAAAACCCAATAAGTAAGGTATTTGACTTTAAGAAAATACCTTACTTATTGGGTTTTGATTGTCTATAAAATGGCGCCCTAGCTTTGCGATATCTGTCAAAATAAAAGTTATGATGTAAATAAATTTTAAATATTAGGTGAAGTGCCCTCTGGCGATATTTAAAAAATACTTTTGTCTTAAAATTTTTAAATCTGCAAAGCTCGATTTGTGTGCCAAATATCAACTGGATTGGTTAAAAATAAATGCAATATGGAAAAAAACCAAACTAAAAATTGAACTTTGACAGCTTGTAACTCGAAAACAAATGACATTTTAAAAAAATGTATATGAAGCTCTACCCTTATTTTGTCAAGTAGAATCACCCCTAACTTTCGTGATTGATTTTTGCATCACCCTGTATAAAACTAAATTTAGTTCATTTGTCTTAGCGCTTAAGAGGGTAAAATAGATCGGAACGTATATAAAGATAAGTGTCTTGAATTTCGGTCATGAAGAATGAATTATTATGGTGCTAGATTACAGTCTTTGTCAAAAAAGATTTAATAACTTAGCAAACATTTGGCCACTACTACTAGGTGATCAAAGTTAAGTCGGCACTGGTGCTAACTTCTTTATTATTTGAAGTCGTGTAAATTAGTTAATTTATAGTTTTTTTTTGTTTTGATAATTAACGTGCAGCCAACAGAAAAACATTTTAAAATAAAGTTATAGTTTTATTGCAAAAAATATTTTTTTTAAATAAAATACACTATATATTATATTACCATTTAAAAAATCAATCAAAGAGCTTTAAAAAAGTTCATATGTAATATATTCAATTTTTAATAGTTTTAGAAATATGACATCCTCAGGAATTTAATAGTAAACTGGCATTTTTAGTAAAATACTCTATATATCAAATCACTATAAAATTAATATTTTAAAGAACTTTAAGAAAATACCACATTTGCTATGTCTACCTCTTATAGTTCTGGAAATATAACTATCCAAATCTAAAAAATAGCAGATACCCGACTATTTTATCTACGAAACTGTGTGCTTATAGCCTAGAGCTATAGCGATAATAAAAATTTAACATTATTTGCTAAACTATAAGAGATAGACATATCAAAGATGATATTTACTTAAAGCTCTTTAAAAAGTTATTTATTACTTTGGCTATTTACTGTGTGTTTTATTTAAAAAATGCCAGTTTACTGTAAACTATTAAAAATTGGATTTGCATTTTGACTTTTAATAAAATTACTTGATAAATCTTTTGAATGGTAATATAATATAAAGGGCGTTTCATTTAAAGTTAGTTCATTTTTGTTATAAATCGTTAACCCGATATTCAATTGTTTTTTTTGCAACACCTTAATCAGCGGAAAAAATACCACAACTTAACAACTAATTTAATCGACTTTGTATCTTTAATAATAAAGAAGGAAGCAAAAGTGCCGATTTAAGTTTGATTACTTTCTACATATACGAGGTCGGTCCGAAAAGTATCCTACCTGCTTGTGTATCTTCGCGCCGAAGTGTTCCAGCGACCTCTGTGGGGCATAATCATCAACGGTGAAGCTTCACAAACTTATCAACTGGTCGTTGATGTCTAGAAAACGTGCCGTTTATTTGCAGCGTGTTTGTTTTTACAATTTTTTTTTCCGTTCAGAGGATTATTTTTGTTAAAAATGACGGAACGATAAGATCAACAAATTAAAAAAGCGCTTAAAGGCTACAGGTTCGCGGATTATACGAAAATCAAAAGATTATGCGACATAGGTAGGTATAGCCTTTTAAAAATGAATTGGTTAATTAATAGTACTTTACGTTATAAGTCCGGTAGGTGACTTATTACAGTTCGAGATGTTTACGGACGAGGCGACGCAGCAGCGATAAACGAGTACTGTACTAACACCTAACGGACGTGTATCCTATGATATTTTATTTCATACTGTCTTTATGAAAATTAATAAATAAATATTATTTAAAAATTTTAAGTGAACATGTTGTTAGTTTTAAATTATTTCACTTAAATTATAGGTAACTATGATTATTCTTCGCTTGTCACTGTCAAATTATTTAAAAAAATATTATATAAGATGTAGCTCCTAAACGATATTAAATAGGTAACGCTAGATAGGTCCAAATTAAATAGAAATTACACAAATTAAGTAAAACAGAAAATTTTTAAAAATGTAACAATAAGTCTGTTTTATCGTAATATGATAATTTTTATTTACTAAAGTTGGTAGAAAAATATATTTTACAAGTAGAAGTTCCTACATGGTATTAAATAGGTAACGCTAGATATAGGTTTAAATAAAATAGAAATTAGCAACTTTAGTTAAACAAAATACTTTAAAAAATTTAATAAAATGTCTGTTTTGTAGTAATCTAATCATTTTTATTTACTAAAGTTGGTAAAAAATATGTTTTAAGTACTATTAGAAATTCCTTAACGGTATTAAATGGGTAAAGCCATTTTGGCATCCAAAAATGACATTAATCAAGGCATAACAACAATGATCGCGTGGACATTTATAATGATACATGACAGCGTTGCTAAGCAACACATAACGGTACCAGGTACCGTAATGTGCAATTTACAGTCCCCAAATTAATACGGGGAAAGTAGATTTACTGGAGAGTATGAAATAAAAAATATTATACAAAAAATGCCAGAAGCCTGTGATACATTTTATATTTAGTCCGAGGGCATACCCACAAGTTTTTGGGCGCGATATTTCACTTAATATTTGTGTGAGTACACGTACGATGGCACGTAAAAGGTTTTTATACAAAAAATTAAAAATAAATAAAATGGCACTTAGCCTGTTTAAACCCTTCAATTGTCTTTTATGTGGTCTATGCAATGGGGGGATTTTATTATTTTTTCCGAAAAATAAGTAATACCCAAAAAATCTAGGAATCAAAACGCTGTATTTTTACTTGCATGATCTAAAAATACATGAAAAAATGCAAGTAAGTTAGTTACATACATTTTGTTGTCTGAAATATTCGTTAAGGTACAGCTCGGGACGCCACTGGACTTAATAAAGTTGTAAATAAAGAGGCCAAATTTGACCCCATATTCTATAAAGATCATCGCAAATTACAACAAAATTGGGTAAAGGGTATGTTAGATATTTATAAATATTCATTATTCCTTAAAAGTTTAAAATCCCGTATCTTGAGAAGGAGGCCCCTTTTGGTATTTAAGAGTAAGTATTACTAATTTAACGGTATAAAACAAAAGAAAATAATATCTATTGTTGTTGCATTAGGAATATTTTAGGTTAAACCGGAACTATCATTATTTTATTACATTGTTTGAATTCCGTGATTTGGATGCATTCAATGATCATAAGAATTTTTCTTACGCGGGTTTTTTTAACTCAATTAGCAGGTTGGGCAAACAGTTGGGCGAGAACAATTTAGGTTGGGCGCTCGCCCACTGATACCAAGTTTTAGGACAATTTTTTTAACGTATTAAATATTTTCTGAATAATTTTAAAATATTTTTTAAGGGGACGTCCATTAATCACGTGATGTTGTTTTCACGAATTTTTAACCCCCCTTTCTCCTATCCCCTATCACTTGTATTTTTGTCAAATATTATTTTTAAATAAAAGTAAGTATAATCCATGATAGTTATCGTCCTTGGCCGAAATGTAATGGAAAAGATGGTAGTGGGTATGAGGACGGCAAAATAAAAGACGCTTTATTTGTTCTGCGACGTTTCGGTCCTGATTTTGAACCTTTTTCAAGCTGAAAGATGTTTTATTTTTATAGTATGGAATATTGGACAATACAAAACATTGCAGGTACAAAAATAAGATATTTTTAAATGTGTTTCCAACACTTAAACTTTTATAAATAAAAGTTACGTCACTAATTAAGATGTTCTGAAGTTAAGAAATTTAAAATTGCATTAAAAACGTCAATACAATAAAATATCACATTCAATAAAATGTATTACAAGTACTAAAAGTGTATAATTATTACAATAAAATTAAATAGGTAAGCACCTACCTTCCAAATATTGCATCATTTGCCAAAACATGCTATTATGTTGGACACTACATGATTGTAATAATGAAATGTTGTGTGATGTCCTTTTTACAATCATGTAGTGTCCAACATAATAGCATGTTTTGGCAAATGATGCAATATTTGGAAGGTAGGTGCTTACCTATTTAATTTTATTGTAATAATTATACACTTTTAGTACTTGTAATACATTTTATTGAATGTGATATTTTATTGTATTGACGTTTTTAATGCAATTTTAAATTTCTTAACTTCATAACATCTTAATTAGTGACGTAACTTTTATTTATAAAAAGTTTAAGTGTTGGAAACACATTTAAAAATATCTTATTTTTGTACCTGCAATGTTTTGTATTGTCCAATATTCCATACTATAAAAATAAAACATCTTTCAGCTTGAAAAAGGTCCAAAATCAGGACCGAAACGTCGCAGAACAAATAAAGCGTCTTTTATTTTGCCGTCCTCATACCCACTACCATCTTTTCCAGTAAGTATAATCTAATTTTATATTAGGAAATATAGAACCGTCCAAAAAATATTCAAAATTCAAATTCGCAAGCTTTTATACAGGGTAATTCAAAAATCGATCACAAAACTTAAGAGGGTGATTCTACTTGACAAAATAAGGGTAGAGCTTTATATAATTTTTTTTTAAATGTCAATCGTTTTCGAGATACAAGCCGTCAAAGTTCAATTTTTATTCTTTTTTTTGTTCGCCATATTGCATTTATTTTTTAACCAATCCAGTTGATATTTGGTAAACAATTTGAGCTTTGCAGATTCTAAAATTTTAAGACAAAAGTACATTTTTTTAAACACCGCCAGAGGGCACTTTACCTAAAACCTAAAATTTATTTACATTATAACTGTTTTTATTTTGACAAATATCGCAAAGCTGGGGCGCCATTTTATAGACAATCAAAAACTTAAAAAATAGGGTATTTTTTTTATTAAAGTCGATAAACCTCACCGTTCAGGAACAAATAGACATCAAAATTTTCATCAATTTCAATTAAATTACCTACATACCTACAGGGTGTCCAGCAACTCAACCGACAAACTTAACCAAAAGATTCTACAAAAAAAAAAATAAGAAAAAAACTTCATATAAACATATGTCCTAAACGTCTTAAAAATTAAAAAAAAAAGTTTTTTTGAATATTTAACGCACCTTATAGTTCAAAAACTAAGACACTTAGGACATATGTTTATATGATGTTTTTTTCTTATTTTCTGTTGTAGAAGCGCCCCGTAAAGTTTGTCATTTGATGTCTATTGGTGCCTGGTTTTAGGTTTATCGAATTTAATAAAAAGTACCTTATGTTTTAGGTTTTGATTATCTATAAAATGGCGCCTCCAGCTTATGCGATATCTGTCAAAATAAAAAAGTTATGATGTAAATAAATTTTAAGTTTTAGGTAAAGTGCCCTATGGCGGTATTTAAAAAAAGGACTTTTGTCTTAAGATTTTAGAATCTACACAGCTCGATTTATGTGCCAAATATCAACTGGATTGGTTAAAAAATAAATGCAACATGGCGAAAAAACCAAAGCTCTACACTTATTTTGTCAAGTAGAATCACCTCCCTAAGTTCCGTGATCGATTTTTCAATCACTCTGTATAATTTAATTCTGTTTTAAACATTTACCACAGTTCCTGTATTGTGCTCATTTCAATTAAAATAACAAATGTGGGCTGACTTTGTTAATACATTTTCATACATATTATATGTAGGGATCCTTATTAATTATATTATGATTTTATTTGTATTATTTATGCGATATAGTTGGTAATATTATAGTATGAATGGAATGTAAAATAAATATAAATTATTTCTCAATATGGTTTACTGCTAATAAAATTATAAAGTTTTGAATTATAATACTTTAAAAGTTTGTGTATAAAACAATACTTGTTTTAAAGTATACAGTAGAGTAAACCAAAAAAATAGTATTTTGACTTCTGATACTAAAAATGAGTTCCTAGACACCTTGAGAGAATTATCGGTAAAGATAAGCTTTTAATTTTATCATAACAGTTTGAGATATTTTTCCCAGTCTCGTACAAAAAAAAAATAAATAAAAAGAAAAATCATATCTTACCACTCGTTAATCATACAGCAAAACTCTAAAGCCTTGCATTCTGCAATGTGTCCCAGGATAGGTGTTACAAGAGGACAAATAAACCAAAAATTTTTGAGGTTTTACACGTTCTTTTGAGAAACTGGTCACATGGTCCAAAACTGATAAATATAAAATTTTACTCCTATCGGTAAGTAACAGGGCGAGTTATGACTAAAAATATGAAAAATTACCAAGACTAAAGTACCTTTATTTTTAAAAATAGGACAAAATTGTAGAAGGAAATATTTTGGAGAATTTAATTATATGTAAAAATCTAAAAATAAAAAATTAATTTGGCAATTTTTTCCAATATGCATAAACAATTTTTAAAATATTTGGCTAAAGGCAGGGAATTTTTAAAAAATATTTAAAATTACTATTTTTTTACATTTTGCTTTCCCTTGCACCTCTTGTACATTATTAAGTTGTAATGGGTAATGTAAAAAATTAATATAATTTTTTTTACTTTAATGCTCTAACTTTAAATTTTGACATAAAATTCAATTGTCAACAACATTTACTTATACAATTTTTGATTTTACTCTGCAGTATGTCCCAGGATAGGTGTTAGAAGAAGACAAATGGACCAAAAGTTTTTGAGTTTTTACAAGTTCTTTTGAGAAAACTGGTCACTTGGTCTAAAACTGATAAATACAAGATTTTACTCCTATCGGTAAGATACAGGGCGAGTTATACCCTAAAAATATGAAAAATTACCAAGATTAAAGTACCTTTATTTTTAAAAATAGGACAAAATTGTATGAGGAAATATTTGGAGAATTTAATTTTATGTAAAAATCTATAAATAAAAAAATAATTTGGCAATTTTTTCCAATATGCATAAACAATTTTTAAAATATTTGGCCAAAGGCAGGGAATTTTTAAAAAATATTTAAAATTACTATTTTTTTTACATTTTGCTTCCTCTTGCACCTCTTGCACATTATTAAGTTATAATGGGTAATGTAAAAAAATTAATATATTGTTTTACTTTAATGCTTTAACTTTAAACTTTGACATAAAATTCAATTTGTCAACAACATTTACTTATACAATTTTGTTATATTTTTAAAAATTAAATTAGTTAGCTTATAGGATTTTTATATATTTAGTTATAACTTGCCCTGTATAATACCGATTAAAGTAAAATTTTGCATTAATTAGTTTTAGACCATGCGACCAATTTTCCCAAAATTTCGTTTCAAAATTCAAAAATTTTTGGTCTATTTGTCCTCTTGTAAAACCTATCCAGGGACACACAGTATGATTAACAAATGATAAGATATTTAAAAGAATGGGGCGAATTTTCCTACTAAAATTAAGATCTTATCGTTGCCGAGCATTCTTTAGAGGTGCCAAGAAACCAATTTTTAAGTGTCAGAAGTCAAAATAAAAGTGTTGATTTTTTGACACACCCTTGTATAAAGTGTGGTTTATTGGCTGTGCAACAATGTAATTCCCGAGAAGAAACACACCGTAATTCCTTATTATTTTTTTTTACCTACTTATAGGGTCAACAGCAATGCCCAAAAACCATATCATGGCGTCAGTCGCCGGTCCTGCGGTGGCGTCAACGGTGGCAACATATGAAACTCGTAAAAAATTGACAAAAAGTAATTTTAAACCTTGTCCAGATTTGTGAGACAGTTTTAAAATCTATTTCTAAACCCAAAAAGTAATAAAGGTATTTTTGAAATTATTGACTTTGACAAATAAGCACCTGTGACCTGTGCCAGCCAGGTTTTTTCGGGTGAAACTAACCTTATAGTATAATGCAGTTTTTAATTAATTGCATTAGAACCACGGGAAATAAACCCAGCAACCCCTATATCACCCAATTCCTCTTGACAATCTCTATTTATTGATATAAAAATATACGGGATATTCCATTTAAAAGATACGTGACTGGTGCTGTATCTTTTATTTTTGTTTCAAATGTTTTACTAATTCGAATATTAAATTTTACGAAAAAATACACGAAGTGGCTATAGTCGTTTTTTAAAGAAGTTAAAAAATAAGACCCTGTTTACTTTAAAATTGTGGCTACCAGTGTCTAATTTAACAGTAAATTGTCACTTTACATAAAGGAATTTAGAAAAAATCTTAAGAATTTTGTTTAATTACTTTTTTTAAAACCTATTTACAGTTTTTCTCTACAATACACGAAAATAGGCCATAAACATGTTTAGGAAGAATACGAATTTTGGCGCAGCATATTTATGGCGCTAACTGACGGTCTTTTCCTCATTAAGGCCGCTTTCAGACGGGCGACTTTTTGCAGTCGAAGTCGATCGTTTGTGGTTGATTGTCGCTACTTGCAGTTATCATTTAACAACCATGGAAAAAGCGAATAATTTTCATACGGGCGTTTTTTCGACTGCAACCGAACTTCGGCCGCTGACTGTCACCGATCCGACTGACTACACGTTAGTACAACTACAGTTGTAGTTGAAATTGGCGACAAGACGCCGATATTTTTGCAGTCAACTTCGTCTGCAAAAAGTCGCCTGTCTGAAGGCGGCCTAAAAGTCCAGCTGACGATTTTTTCTTACTATTTTGGCAATATAAATAATCAAATTTTCATGATGTATATTGTTTGTAATTAATTTTTTTGATATCTTTATATACGTTACTGACGTATGATCCACCATCTTCAATACAGCTGAATATTATTTTTAGTTTAAAATTATCTAAAAAACTGTCTCAAAAATTTTGACACGGTATAAAATTACTTTTTGAAAAAAAATCCCACTTTTTAGAGACTGCCATTGTTGAATCCACCGCTACTTGGGCAGCTGACGCTCGCCGCTGTTATATAAGAAAACAACTGTAACTTTTTGAGCCTGTATAAAATGATTTTTTAAATCTAGCGCTACCTCCCCTACTATAAATAACGGGCAAATAATTAATAAATAATTTTAAATACTTTTTTTTTAATTCGATGCTTTTAAGCCAAGCAGGTATTTTAAAACTGTATATGCATAATGGAAAAAAATTAAGAAAAATAATGTTTTTACTTTATTGGGAAATTTTCGGGTTTGCGGTCTGTGGATTAATTAAAGAAACTCCTTTTTCTTAAATACCTCTATATTTCGCCATTGCTCAATAGCTTCGTCAGGAGAAGTAAACTACAAACAATGACAAAGAAAAGGACACATTAGAAACAATATACATAATAAAGTTATAGTTAAAAAATTTAAAAGACATTAAAAAAGAATGCATAAATACTGACTACAAAAAATACAAAAATAAAAACTTTACTCACAGAAATAGAGTTATTCCACAACACTTAAAACCAACAACACGCTCAACATGGTAATGTAAATTAAAATAAAATATCTTGTAATATAAATATACATTCTTGAATGATAAAAACATTCAAAAAACGTAAATACTTATCCTTTTTTAAAACAAAATAAAAAACACGTTTAACACATTATACTAACCAACTATATACAGTGTGAGACAGTTACATGCAATTTAAAATATAAGAATAAATATTACTAAGTTGACTAGTATCCGATTTGTAGTTGATACTAGTACGGATACTAGTCAACTTAGTAATATTTATTCTTATATTTTAAATTGCATGTAACTGTCCCACACTGTATAAAGATTGGTTAGTATAATGTGTTAAATGTGTTTTTATTTTGTTTTAAAAGGATAAGTATTTACGTTTTTAATGTTTTTATCATTCAAGAATGTATATTTATATTACAAGATATTTTATTTTAATTTACATTACCATGTTGAGCGTGTTGTTGGTTTTAAGTGTTGTGGAATAACTCTATTTCTGTGAGTAAAGTTTTTATTTTGTATTTTTAGTCAGCATTTATGCATTCTTTTTAAATGTCTTTTAAATTTTTTAACTATAACTTTTATTATGTATATTGTTTTTAATGTGTCCTTTTCTTTGTCATTGTTTATAGTTTACTTCTCCTGAGGAAGCTATTGAGCAATGGCGAATATAGAGGTATTTAAGAAAAGGAGTTTCTTTAATTAATCCACAGACCCAAACCTGAAAATTCCCAATAATTTATATCGTACGGTCGAAAATACATACAAATTATGTTTTTACTTTAATTCCTTAACCTTAAATTTTACCATAAAATGTAATTCTCTACAGTTTTTTTTCTATACAAGTTGGTGTGGCTTTCTATACAAGTTGTGTATGGTCAATGATTTAATAAAAAGAAAAGGAAAAAAACTTCTTTTTATTTTGAACAGGCATACCAAAATTACAAACAAAATTAAAAAGAAACCTAAAAAACCTGCTTTTGGAATTTGGCAAATTGTTGAATAAAAAAAGGTTTTTAAAGAAATCTGATATTTCAGTTAAAATAACAAAATTTAAATGTTTGATACGCACGTTCATTTTAACACAGCTGTTTTAGCTGAATTTAAAAGAAGATTTTTCAAAACTGTCGTGATACAATACATTTTAAATATTTGTCAAAGCGTAAAATTGATCATATCAATTATAAAAAGAAAGTAAATTACGTAAAAAGGTGTACAACATGCCGAGAAAAATAATACAATAAAAGAATAAAGAAACTTGTCGATTTTATGTAAAATTTTAGATATTTTATGCCCATTAAGTTCTAAAAACCTATTTTATTTGACATTTTGTTAAATTACTAAAAAAGAACATTATTTTTTGGTCACTATTAAATCTTTGTAGTTTTTGGCGTTTCTGTACAGGGTGGTTTTTTTGGTTGGTATTGCAGGGTATAGGCTAAACGGTAAGAGATACAAAAAACTAATGTACGTGTCCCGTTCTCTTTTTTAACACTCTTTTATTAGCTTGGGTTGTAACTATCTATCTATCTATGTAACGGAATCTTTGAGCCTAATTTTTACCAACTTCCAGCGATTTTGATGTTAAGTTCAATGGCGCAATCAAATCCACGCTAACTAGATTGGTTTGGAAGATACAGGGTGATTCTGAAAATTCGTCAATTTTTATTATGTCTTATTACTCAGACATTTATGAATATAGAAAGAAACTTTAAATACAAGAGTTTTATAACTTTTTACGTAGAATCCAGTGGCCTACATAAAATAAATATAAACGTTTTAATTTTTTAGATATTACCATAATATGCATTTTTTTAACACCTTGTATCTAAGTATCTCAAAAAATTTCATTTTTTCTTGCGACTACAACAACATATAACACATACTATTTTGTTTTGCCCAAATTAGGTAAAACACCGAAAACCCCATTTTTTTAGGTGCCATGGAATGATTTTAGTTTTGGTTTGTTTACATGTCCTAAAATCAAATGACAATTAGCTATAAGTAGGTATTCGTTTTTATAGTCCGTATGTGAATATAATAAAACAAAAAGATTTAAAATGAATATTTTTCAAAACTATGAGAAATTAAACATGGTTGAGTGCTACATTGAAAGTAATAAAGATAAAAACACAGCTATAGACTTATATTTTGACCGTTATCCAGAGCGACGACAGCCAGACAAAAGAATAATTCAAAGATTGTACCATAATTTAAGCGAATATGGATCATTTGAAAAACCAAGGACTAATATTTACAATAAGGAAAATAGGGAAAGGGATGAGGTAAACACGATAGCTTGTGTTACTGCTGAACCGACGGTATCTAGCCGTAATATTGAGAAAGATATTGGTATAAGTAAATCTAAAGTGTTAAAAACCTTTAAAAAAGCATAAATATAAACCATATAAAATAAGAAAAGTTCATAACTTACATCCCGGAGATGAAGAACGGCGCTTAGAATTTTGTCATTGGTATATGCATCAGATTAATATGAATCCCAATTTTTTCAAAATTTAATATGGACTGATGAGGCTTTCGTATCCAGCGAAGGGATTTTTAATCGACAAAATAATCGATACTGGTCAAACACAAATCTACATGAGATGGTAGCGGGGATACAACAAGGACGGTTTGGGTTTCATGTATGGGTGGCACTGTATCAAAACAGAGTGTTAAACTACAGGATTTTCTATAACAATTTAAATGCTGGGGGATATATACAAATTTTGGAAGAAGGTATAATTGCCGAGTTGGATAACATGCCACTAGCTGTAAGAAATAATATATATTTTTAACAAGACGGTGCTCCGGCACATAATAGCCATATAGTAAGGCACTTACTTACTGTTAATTTTGGTGAAAATTGGCTTGGCACTTATGGACCAAACAGATGGCCTCCGCGTTCCCCCGACCTAACTCCACTCGATTTTTATTTTTGGGGTTTTATCAAAAATGAACTATATAAAATTCGAAATAATACTCTGGAAGAACTTACAGAAAATTTTATTAATTGCATAAGACGAGTACCAAATATTCACATATATAACGCCACTAGATCCGTTACAAACCGAGCCCAAAAATGCATCGAGCAGAATGGAAAACAATTTGAGCACCTTTTGTGATATATTAGGTATTTGTTTGGTTTATAAAATTGTTTATTTGCTTTCCGTAGTTGTTTAATTTTATTAACGTTTTAGTATTTTTATTAACTGGGTTTTTAATACAATGAATATTAATAATTCAATCCATGGCCAACTAAAAATAATGTGTTTTTTGGTGTTTCTGCTACTTTGGGCAAAGGAAAATAGTATGTGTTATATATTGTTGTAATCGTAAGAAAAAATGCATTTTTTGTGATATTTAGATACAGGGTGTTCCATTTAAAAAAATGCATGTTGTGGTAATTTCTCAAAAATTAAAACATTCATATTTATTTTAAGTACGCCACTGGATACTACGTAAAAAGATATAAAACTTTTGTATTTAAAGTTTCTTTCTATCTCCATAAATGTCCCAATAATAAGACATAATAAAAATCGTCAATTTTGAGAATCACCCTGTATCTTCCAAATCAATCAAGTTAGCGTGGATCTGATTGCGCCAATAAACTGAACATAAAAAAGAGAACGGGACACGTATATTAGTTTTTTTGTATCTCTTACCGTTTAGCCTATACCCTGCAATACCAACCAAAAATAACCACCCTGTACAATTTAAAACAAACCTGTAATGAATTTTGTTTTTCTAAAAAGCAAAAGCAATAGACAAAATTTCAGAATATTTAAAGAAGTAGTGTATAGCAATATACAGGACTTTCTGAAATATTTCAAAATTGTAATCCTTTTGTGCTATTTTAAGTTTAACCGTGAACAAACTGTCTATAATATTTTAGCAAAATTAAAAAAATATATATATCTTTACCTATATATTGCTTTTTGTACACAAAATTTTACACTTTTACTTTAAAAACACCCTTTACAGGGTCTTTCTAAACCAATATAAAAAATCAGACAATTACTTGTTCAAAATAAAGGGTAGTTTGCTTTGTAAACATGCAGTCAAAAGTCAACCATTAAAGAGATATCGCAACTAAAAATAGGCAAAAAATGTCATTATTTTTTTTGCTTAAGAACAAAATAGGTATAGTACAAATAAAGGCATATTACAAATTCCTTAATAGGTTACAGCAAATAAATAGATTTTTTAATAAAATAAATGTCCTGTCCTGGCACGTTATAATTTGTAATTTATTTTTTATTTAAAATTAAACCATATCTTTTTGTAAAATTATTTCAAATCAATATATTTTTGCGTCAAAATTATTTGGTGTAATGACGTCACAAATGTCTCTTACTGAAAGTATTTCAAAACCTTTGCAGGGGGATGTTTCGAGACAGTTAATTTGTGTTTAAATATGTCAAATGTGTTCTTATTGTGGTTTTTGTTATTACAATAAAATAAAAATATGAAAGAAGTTGATGTCACAGTAAAAGCAGCCATACCAAAATAACTAAATTTTTAAAATTAATTAAATTAACTTCATTGTAAACGAGTTTAAAATGTTAGTGACGTCATAAAATAAAATAATTTTGAAAGCATTCATTTTGGCAAATTCATAAACAGTGACGTAATTGACTAAATCGTGGTTTAAAATTATGTAGAAATCTTTTACGGCGAATATATGGTAATAATTTAAAAAAGACAATACTTAAAAAAATTAATTGTCTAGATAGTTGCGGTAACTCCGATTTTGACGAAATTTGGTAACCAAGAGAAAATTAAATACTGCATAAAGCTTTAAATCAAGAATTGTATGCAAAAAGAAGGGGAAATATAGGTAAAATATGGTTAGTGTTAATTTCAACCATGATGAGGGATATCTTAAAAACAAAACGTTTTAAAAAAATATTGTTTTAGATTCCTGATCAGCGCCCCAAAAATATCCCTGTATATCAAATTTCGTCAAAATCGGAGTTGTCACAACTTTCTAGACAGTTATTTACAAAAGTTACTAAATTAACCACTATTTCCAAATTTATATTTTTTTAGGTCATTGCGCTAGTGTTACTTAGTAAAGACGGTAGTCCATTTCTGCCACTTCTATTTATTTTAAAAGGTGTGAAAACATTCAAAAGTTATTTTTATAAAAGCAACATTTTTGTAGATGAAAAATAAAAAGTTATTTTTTTCTATTTTTGTAGCGCAATATCTCCCTAATTGTTAAGTTTTGAACCTATGTTTATAATGTAAATTTTACCCCAGCGAAATAAACAAATAGGAATCGGAATTTTTAGTTACTAAACGTAGATGTATTAGAATTCAAAAATTAGAACCCTAAATATTTTAGTATAGACTTATCTAACAGGCTGTCAAAATAGATCCAAAATAACCACTGTAGGACACACAGTAATTAAGTTTCTGGTAAATAAATGGGAAAATAATTTGTTTTAACGTGTTTTGTATATATGTGAATCCTATTTTGAGTTTGCAAAGGAGATTTAATATTTCTGTAATATGTTTGCCTTGGTTTACCTATGGTGACCTAGAGGAAGGTGTGTAAACGACAACGGGACTATTTTGAAAAAACGGGTTTAAATTACAGCATTTCTATTAGAAAATAATAGAGGGCGCTCATATCAATCGGGATCAAATAAAACCATGATAAAGCAGTGTTGCCAGATATATCAATATGTAGTGGAATTCATCCCATTTCTTTTCACAGATATGACGAATTTTGGATTTATGACTTTTAAAGCGTAATTAAAAGAGCCTAAATCTATTTAAACTATTAAAATGTTACCTGGTTATCGCGGTTTTTTTTTCTTATTTTTTTTCTCTTACGTGGGTATTATTTGTATTTGTATATTTGACATATTTATTTACTAAATAATACACCACAACACATAACATTACTAAAATGGTGTATATTTAAAACCTTAAATGTGTAATTATAAAAAATTTCAAGAATTTCTAAGTTTAAAATGTATTTATTTGTATAAAACATAGTAAATAATCCAATTTACATTTTGAGTAGGAATTTACGAAATGTCATTTTGCAACACAGCTTTCATGGGCATCTTTATTAAATTTTAACTTTTCTAAATTTGACGTGTTATGCTAGGTTAACAACGACGTTCGAAAAATTGTCAAAAGACAATATTTTGATGATTAGGTGCATTAAAATGGATCTTTTATTGTATTAAATGTAAAATAAAGTAAATACTGCCTTGCTTCAAACTGCTAAATTGGAAATATTTCTAAAAAAGGAGATATCTATTTTTAAAATTCAACCCGTAAGTATTTAACTGGCAAATTATTTAAATATTTTTAAGTAGAACTTGATTTTTTAAATTAAAACATACTTGACTGATCTCAAAGTTATTTTTACGCCGTTTATTAGTAAAAATTACCGTAAAACTTACGTTTATATTAAATTGGAATTTTTACTCTCTAGTAGATAATTTAAAATTTGACGTTAAAGTAGGGTAACTTCATAGTTTAGAATTGTACTAGGTATATCCTTGACAGATTCATTACACGTGCCTTCGAGGTTATGCATATAAGAGACAGTCTTGCCACTTGGCTATAGAGTAATAATTACTTTATTTATATTATACAGTGTGTTTTCGGAAGTTCTTACCAAATAAGAAAATTTTTATTTAACAACCTAAAATAAAAGTGCCTTCTTCATAAAAAACCTGCTTAATAAGAAAATACATTTTCACAAAAATATTTGTAGGTTAGATGTACAGCGTGGCCTAAAAAAACTTGTTTCCAAATTGAAATTTAGATTATTTTTTAACTAGGGTAGAAAACTTACTAAAAGGGTGATTTCCTATGTCATTTTATGAAAAAAGTTTCTGTCCGGAGTTGCTTCGTTTCTGAAATACAAGGCGTATAATTATTTTTTTAAAGGTCGGTATTTTATAAATATCTTAAATACGAAACCACATACAAAACAAATGTACTTTACTAAAAATTTGTATTTTTATTTGCTTTATAGAAAAAAATTTACAAACTACATAAAAAGCCAGTGGCGAACATTTTTCTCTTAAGAATATTGGCTGTTGTGCCCACTGAGACGCTACTGGATCCAATAAAGTTAATCTAGGTAAAACTTTACAAGCGCTTGATTTCATTAAACAAATACACCAAAATGTTTCTCTGATTCTAATCTGATTTGAACCCAGTCGATTAAGGGGTATTTGATATATTTATAAAATATCAATTTTTTTTAACTTTATTTACACCTTGTATTTCAGGCAATTCCGGACATATATTTATAGAAACTTTTCTTCATAAAATCACCCTTTAAAGTTTCGTGCCGTAGCTAGGATATACGGTGTATATTAATTTGGTAACACGACTTCTTTAATCCACCCTGTACATACAACATACAATTATTTTTGTGGAAATGTATTTTCTTATCAAGCAGGACTTTTTAAAGAGGCATTTTTTTTCGTTAAGTAAATAAATAAAAAGTTTCTCATTTGGTAAAAACTTTCGAAGGCACGCTGTATATGTAACTAATTTTCATTTACTTTTTTAGATTACCCAAGTTTTTGCTGGCTAATTACACTACTACCGAATCCTAAAAACCTTTGTTGGAAACTTTTTATTGAAAAACTCTGTACTGTTAGGTTCATAAATAAAAAATAATATGATTTCCTGAAGTTCAAGAAAGGCGTATATCGGTCTACCTAATGTAGCACTGTACAATACTTTATTCATAACTTTATTCCTTATCTAACCACCTTGAAAAATTTTTAGTACAATTGAGCGGATCCTAGCTACGTCCTTGCTTAAAAGTAAATTTTATTATTTACTACATTTAAGCAGTGGGCGAGACTTAAATATTTTTTGTCTAATCGCTACCTGCTAGTGTTCACCGCACTAAAACTCAGTGGAAGGAATCAAGCTTGCACGACGTGTATACTTAGCTTATAAGTTCTACACAAACGTCAAATATTCTTGTTTATTGTGGTATACAAAGCCTTGTGACAATATCAATTATTTTTTATATATAAAGTGAACTGTTTAATGGAAGTCAGGGTTTTTTAAAAGAATCATTTGTTTTTTTATGTTTAACAAATAAGTATTCGCAACATTGCAAAACTCTATTTTGTATATTTTAAAGCAACAAGTCTAACCTTTAGTTTTAAACTCTATTTGTATCTTAAGAGACAAGCAAAATTTTTAAATCGACACTTTATATACAAAAACTAAACAAAAGTTTAACTTCCAAAAATGTAAACGACAATTTAAAAAATTAAAGATAAAGTAAAAATTCTATTTTTCTTTTTTTTTATTATTAATGACACAGTTCAAAATTCCTATTCCTATTTTTATTATCTAAAATAATTAAGGAATTGTTCCTCCTTCAGGGAAATGAGAGCTGAAGCTAAATTAAAATAATAATACTGTTTTTATTCAACCGAAAAATGCATATAATAAAATTAAAATAATGGCGATCTTGGGAATTTGGGCACCCATTACGTAATTCTTTCAAAATATCATATTTTTGTTAAATACAAACTTATTAAAATTGGGTAGTGTTATCTATATGGTCGTATTTAAAAATTATTGAAATTTTCTATTTTACTTTTGTACTATTTTTGTACATATGCAACATAAGCAGCAACCCCAGAAAGATCCCGATTGACCACAGTACCCTCTAGTGACATATTTAGAACTATAATTTAGACAAAAAATCAAGCCCGTTTTGAAAGCATGTCGATTATCCTCCTTCTTCAAGGTCTCCTTAGGTTTACCTAAACCAGCAGAAACACAAGACAACAATACTGAACAATACTAAAGCATAATTAAATAAAAATCGAAGTCAAAAGTTAGCAACGCCAAGCCACAGTGCATCTACGGAAAACGAAGGCATCTAACCTTAAAAGGCGTTTTTACGTTTGCCCGATTTGTCATCTACTAATATAACCGCAAAAATCACTGTGCTAAAATGAATAATCCGGCCAAAAATTAAAAAACTCAATTAACCAATTAAATACTACCAAAAAGAGGGTAATTTAAATTTATAGTAATAGAAAATGATGGTTCTTTTGGTATAGTATGAAGTATATCGCGGAGATTCTATTTTCGTTATTAAATCACTTGCCGAAAAGTCTGACATGACGCACCAAGAGTGGGGAATTCGGCTACTTAAGCTATACCATCGCCAGAATCTTACTTTCTCGAAAAGCAGCAGCGGCAGCCGAGCAGTCCCAACAGTACCAGCCGAGAAAAACCGACCGTACTCGAGCCATAACAACCATAGGTAAACTTAAGTGGATTATTCTTCTTCTATTTAGGTCCTGCTATCCTGGTGGTTACTTTCCCGATAGCATAGAAGGTTGGAACCTGCCTATCACTTGTCTGAGGCAGTAACTTCACTGGCCCGGTGCAGTATTTCCCGGCCAGTGTATCTGAAGTTTTTGGCCCAGGTTGACTCACTGGCAACAGTGCAATCGCCTCGTCGATACATTTCCTGTTATCCCAGTGGATACTCTGCCCGGAAAACATAAAGGTTCCAATCTGCCCCCTTCCCCTACGGGCAGTAATTTCACTGGCCTGGTGCAGTATTTTACGGCTAGTGAGCTGTATTTGTAGATGTCTGGCACCAAGGGTACTAAAGCGATTTAGGACAGGCAATCCGGAATATAAGGTTACATAATAAAGGCTATAAGACCGTTACCGCAGAGAATCACCGCCGCGCCGTCCGCATATAGTAGTATAACTTTGATAATATTAATTAACAATTTATTTCAGAATGTATATTTAGGTTTGATAAACACGACCGATGTTATTTTACTGTTCTTAGGGTGTTGTGACACACCGGTAGTGTCGGCGCCGGTACCGGCAACGCGACGGTATATTAACATACCTATTATTTGTTGTTCCTTTTTGTACTTTTGTAGGAAAGTTTCTTTAAGGAATTCACATACTTTCCATCGCGCTTTTTTTTAAATTCTCTTCATTTTATCCCATAAACAAGGCTTAATTTTACAACTTTAATTAACGTTACCAGCATCGTACATAAAAAAATTATTCATTTTCAAATAAAACAAAAAAAAACAAAAACCGCTCTACAAACGAGAATTAGTACTGGAAAGACAATAAATAATTATCGTAGAACTCGCATCAAAACATTACCCGGCAGCGGCAAGTCCGAAACCTGTGTAAAAGTGTACATAACAAAACAGTGAAATCGACAAGCCGGAGGTCGGCCTGGCTTCCGATTGCCGAGTTCAACGCCGCCGACTGTATAAAGGTGCCCGCCCACTTAGACGAAGCGTCGCGTCAAGAGAAAATTCGCCGAGTTGCTTTACATGTAATTAAATGGAACTCCACCTATATAACGCGCGCGGCGCGTCGCGTTTATATTGGCCACGCATCGCCTAAGTGGGCGAGCACCTTAAATCGAAGCCGGCGACGGCAGCGGCAAATAAGCCGGACCGGGCTATGTGTAAAAATATTAATTTATTTATATTGAACTCCCGTTACCGATTTTGCCGGTGTGTAAAAACGTACTTACTGTAATTGTGTGTTTTATTTCGTGGTTTAGTAAATTTGGACTCTACCCGTAAATGTGAACCTTGGAAAACCTTTCTTCACTGTATAAAATCTATCCAAGAGGCAAAGTGGACCCTTTTACCCCTATAAACAACCAAGGGTGGCACCCAAGATATTAATACTAACGCACCAAAAGTTGTATATTTCCAAACCACGAAAAATTAGCGTTACTGCATTATTTTAATAAAAAAATCTGACACATTATAATTATTTTACCGGTAATTTATTTAAATGTGTCAAGAAAAACGGCATTTTTAGTAATTTTTTGTTTCATCTTGTTTAGTTTTGTTAGAAAAAGAAGTATATTTTCGTATAGGTAATCGTTCTACTATACCCTTTATTTAGAACAAAAAATTACCTTCTAAAATATCCCGCATTTATTTAGAAACACCCTGTAGAATCGGTAAATACTAAAACTAAAAAGAGTTGGCTGATGTGACAAAGTTTTATAGCAACTGTCATCAACAATAAACAAATAGTTTGGAAAGCAACTTTGCCAGCTATTCTGAACGACTCAACTCCATTTTAACTAATTTTCAATAAAAGTTCTATTTTCTTAACAAAATGGTAAGTACACAATCTGTTAATTTATATTTTTGCTTCATTTATTATGCTTTTTTGATTTTTTGCCTAAATTTTTTTAGACAGAATTTTTAGCAAGGTTTAATTTTTTTCATTAATATTTTAAACGTTTATACCCCAACTTATTAAAATATAACAGAACTAATAATAATTATTTATTTTGTTAAAGGAAATCTTAGAATGTTTTTAAACATACTTGTTCAAAAATAGTTTTTTCGATAACCTAATTTTATTGGATTTACTGTTATTTTTGACAGTTTTATTATGTTAAATGTCAATGTAAATGGTAACTTTCTAGAAACCGGCAGCAATCTGATTTTGACGAAATTTGGTATACGGGGGTTTTGGGGCGCTGATCACGAATCTGAAAGAATTATTTGGCGGAAACGTTTCGTTCTCGAGATATTCATCATCAAAGTTCAAATTTGAACTAAGCTTATTTTCACTATATTCCCCTTCTTTTTGAACACAATTCTTAATTTAAAGCTAAAGTGTCACAAAATGTTTGATTTTCACCTCTTAAAACCCCATTTTTTACGTATTTTACATTATTTTTGCATTAAATTGCATAGCTATACTTTGAATCATTTCAATCCCAGTGTGCCATGAAGCTCTATGTGTATGTATGGTTGCCGCATTATCAAAGAAAAGCCACGCAATTTAGTGCAAAAATAATGTAAAAACGTAGAAAAACGGGGTTTTAAAAAGTGAAAATCAAATATTGTGTGACACTTTAGCTTTAAATCAAGAATTGTCTGCAAAAAGGAGGAATATAGTGAAAATAAGCTTAGTTCAAATTTGAACTTTGATGATGAATATCTCGAGAACGAAACGTTTTCCGCCAAATAATTCTTTCAGATTCGTGATCAGCGCCCCAAAAACCCCTGTATACCAAATTTCGTCAAAATCGGAGTTGCCGCCGGTTTCTAGAAAATTACCATGTAAATGATTAGTACCTTATAAAAAATAATGTGGGTAGTTCAGAAGTTTTTAATTCCCCTTAACCCTTACAAGAATTTCTATTAAACTTTAATAACCTAAAAAAGACATGTTAGTATTAATAGTCTAAGAGCCAGGGGATGGCAGATCGTCAGTATTTTTCCAAAGCTTATATTTTGGCTCCGTTACCCTTCTATACCTACTAGTCACAGGCAATAAAGCACTAAAAAGGGCAAAAATTCGGAATTTTTTACAACAGGACGGATTGGAATGCGGTTTTTGCATTCGCTGCCAAAAGTTATTGGTAAAATTTGTACCGACTTTTTGCTTCCAGGACCACTTTGCCAAGTCATTAATTACTAACAATCTAATTTTTCGTGAGTAGCCTCATTTTGACGAGAAACCTAATTTTTTTTCTTACAACAATTTTTGTTGGTGGTAGCTTACAAGGGGTAGCAGGAATTAAATGTGTTGATTTGACGGATATCAAAAATTAATTACAAACAGGGACTTTCTCTGTTAATTTTAAAAGATAATAATAATATATTAAACCGAAAAAACATTTTTTTACAAAATGTGAGGTTTATTAAAGAATCCCCAGAACCAACATGTAATGTTAACGATGTCGTGAAAAATAACTGCAAACCAACTGATTTCGGTAATTTTCTGAAACCTGCGGCAACTCCGATTTTGACGAAATTTGGTATACGGGGTTTTTGGGGCGCTGATCACGAATCTGAAAGATTTTTTGGCGGAAACGTTTCGTTCTTGAGATATTCATCATCAGACTTGAAATTAAAACTAATCCTATTTTTTACAATATTCCCCCTTCTTTTTTGCACACAATTCTTGATTTAAAGCTAAAGTGGCACACAATATTTGATTTTCACCTTTTAAAACCACGTTTTTTTACGTATTTTACATTATTTTTGCATTAAATTGCATAGCTATACTTTGAATTATTTCAATCCCAGTGTGCCATGAAGCCCTATGTGTATGTATGGTTGCCGCATTATCAAGGAAAAGCCATGCGCAATTTAATGCAAAAAAATGATAAACGTAGAAAAACAGGGTTTCAAAGGTAAATCAAATATTGTGTGACACAGCCCAAATCAGAATTGTGGCAATAAATTGAGGAATATAGTGAAAATAAGCTTAGTTCAAATTTGAACTTTGATGATGAATATCTCGAGAACTAGCAAACGTTTCCACGCAAAAAATCTTTCGGATTCATTTGATCAGCGCGAACAAAAAACCGCGCATGTCAAATTTCGTTAAAATCGGGTTGCCCATAGGTTTCTAGAAAATTTCCTCATTTCTTTCTGTTGATTAAATATTATTTATACAGTGTGTCTGATAAGGTTGAAACCATATAAAGAACTTTTCATTAATTATTTTAGGAAAAAAGTTATTCTTAAAAAGTTCTGCATGGTCCAGAACTCAATATGCAATTATAAAATTTTATTATTTTTTAATCTCATACGAGATTTGTCAAAAAATATAATTTTGTTCAAGATTAAAGAACCTTTATTTTTGACAAAATCAAAAAGTGGTATTAAAAAAGTTAATTAAACTAAAAACATTTACATATATGTAATTACAACAATTAAGCATGAGCATTTAGATTTGATGATTATTTTTTTACTACTTAGCAAATTTGCCATTTTTATTGCAATTTTACAAATACTAACGTACTCTGACATTCATTGTCAAATAATATAATATTTCAAGCCCGTGCCTCCTAAATTACGGGTAATTGTATCCAGCCAAAAAGTAATAATTTATGCAGAATTAATTATTCTGCCAAATTGCTGTAATTGCATATTTGTACATATTTTTAATTCTAAACAACTTTTTAATAATTTTTTTTTTTGATATTATCAAAATAAAAGGTACCTTACCTCTGAGCAAAATTTATATTTTTTGACATGTTTCGTATATAATTAAAAATATATATGATGATTACTTTATGGGTTTCAGACCATGCAGAACTTTTATAAGGAAACCTTTTTTCCTAAAATAAGTAATAAAGAGTTTTCATATGATTCCAACTTTATTAAGATACACTGTATAATTTAACACCCACATTATCATACAAATTGCGAGGTACGTCATCCTGGTTTTTATATTTATCAAATCAACATATTTCATCTTTGCTACCCCTGTATTCTATCACCAACGAAAATTATTGAAAGGAAAAAAGTTGGCCGTCTCGTCAATCAAGCAGGTAGGAGTTAATGACTTGTACAAAATGGTCGAGGGATCTCTTACTAATTTATAAACCAGAAGGTTGCGATTGCTGCAGCCAAAATTGTATTCAAAAGTGCTTATTTCTTAGATGCTTTTTAAAAATTTAATAAACTTTGTAACTGAGAGTCAGAACTGGCCCAAGTCAGGTACCCGGGGTTTTTGTGGTCTTATCCAAATTCATGTCGCTGAATTCAAATATGGCTTTGGCCAACACCTCATGGAAACCTGTTGCGCCCTAACCTGAACGCGGACGTCATCTCTGAGAATTTTTCCGACAAGAGTGCAAAACTCAAGCCAAATATCTATTGTGAAGGCGTTTTGTAGGACGCTGTATCCAAATTTCATATTGACAACGCTCCCTCCCCGAACACCTGGTGCAAGGGTACCTAGCCCTGAAAGTCATCTCTAGTGGCTTTTCGTGACAGAATTGAAAAAGACGAACCGAAATCGTTAAAGGGGTTTTCTTGGGGCGCCTAATCAAAATTTCATGTCAAAACTGATCCTCCGAGCACCTTGTGCACCGCAACCTGACCCTGCAACGTCGTCTTCTAGGGTTTTACAGACACAATCGCAAGAAACTGACCAAAATCTATTTATTTTATTTCTTTTCTTCATACATAATTTAATTACATAAATCAACAATGCCACACAGTAATACTAGTGTGTTTGAAAAAACCTTAAAGACGACGTTCAGGGCCAGGTTGCGGTGCACAGGTGCTCGGTATGATCGGTTTCGACGTGAAATTTTGATTAAGCGCCCAAAAAAACCATTACTATTTCTGGTTCTTTTTTCGATTCTGTTAGAAAAAGTCACGGAGATGACGTTCAGGGTTAGGTTCCGGTGCACGAGGTATTCGGAGAGTCGTTTTCGACATAAAATTCCGGATTAGCTACCCGCCAAACGGCCTCACATTGATTTTCGCCTTGCTTTTGGCACTCTTGCCAAAACATTTCGAAGTTGGCGTCCGCGTTCAGGTTAGGGTGCACCAGATGTCAGTGAGGTGTTCGTCGTTACCATATTTAAACTCGGCAACCCAAAACCCAGGCATCGAGTTTCTTTCCTTCTTCACATAAACTTTGTTTTCATTCCTGGGCTCAGGTGTTCGGGGTTCAATTTAAACATCATATTAGTCATCAGCGACCTTAAAAACCTCCGGGTACCTGACTTGGGTCAGTTCTGACTTTTACTTACAAAGTTTATTAAATTTTTATAAGGCGTCTCGAAAAAAAAACAGTTTTTGAATGCATTTTTGGCTGCAGCAATCCAACTTCTGGTTTGTACAAGGTAAAAATTAGGTACAAATTTTAAAACAACTTCTTAATACAAAATTCTTAAAATAACACTAAATTGGCATATAACATGTTATTTAACATCAGAAAACCTTTTAATTTTTTTTTAAATTCTGTTTCCTATATAAATTTAAATCCTTTAATTTAAATTCAAATTCAAAAAAGAAACCAAAAAATAAGGAACTTATTTCCATAAATGTCAAAATTTTTGGCTGTCAAATTAAATCTTTAAACACCGTGTACATTTAGAACTAACCATTTTTATATATTTTTTTCTTTTTTTAGCGTGAATGTATCTCTATTCATCTTGGCCAAGCCGGTGTTCAAATCGGCAACGCCTGCTGGGAACTTTACTGCCTGGAGCACGGAATTCAACCAGATGGTCAAATGCCATCTGACAAGACCGTTGGTGGAGGAGATGACAGTTTTAACACGTTTTTCAGTGAAACTGGAGCAGGCAAGCATGTACCCAGAGCCGTATTTGTTGATTTGGAGCCTACTGTAGTGGATGAAGTAAGAACAGGTACATACAGACAGCTGTTTCACCCAGAGCAGCTTATAACTGGTAAGGGAAGATGCGGCCAATAATTATGCTCGTGGACACTATACTATTGGCAAGGAAATCGTGGACTTGGTATTGGACAGGATCAGGAAATTGGCTGATCAGTGCACAGGTCTCCAAGGCTTTTTAATTTTCACTCCTTTGGAGGAGGTACTGGTTCTGGATTTACTTCTTTGCTGATGGAGCGGCTTTCTGTAGATTATGGTAAAAAGTCAAAACTAGAATTTGCCATTTATCCAGCTCCGCAAGTATCTACTGCAGTTGTAGAGCCATACAACGCCATTTTAACCACTCACACAACGTTGGAACACTCAGATGCTGCTTTTATGGTAGATAATGAGGCTATCTACGATATTTGCAGAAGAAATTTGGACATTGAGCGCCCTACTTATACCAACTTAAATAGATTAATTGGACAAATTGTCTCCTCCATTACTGCCTCGCTACGTTTTGATGGTGCTCTAAATGTGGATTTAACAGAGTTCCAGACTAATTTGGTACCTTATCCACGTATTCACTTTCCTTTAGCTACCTATGCGCCTGTAATTTCTGCAGAAAAAGCTTACCACGAGCAACTATCTGTGGCTGAAATTACAAATGCTTGTTTTGAACCAGCAAACCAGATGGTAAAGTGTGATCCCAGGCATGGAAAATACATGGCGTGCTGCATGTTATATCGTGGTGACGTAGTTCCTAAAGATGTCAATGCAGCCATTGGAACTATTAAGACCAAACGTACCATTCAATTCGTGGACTGGTGTCCCACAGGTTTCAAAGTGGGTATTAACTACCAACCTCCCACCGTTGTCCCTGGTGGTGACTTGGCCAAGGTTCAACGAGCAGTTTGTATGTTATCCAATACCACTGCTATTGCTGAAGCCTGGGCTAGACTCGATCACAAATTTGATCTTATGTATGCCAAGAGAGCTTTTGTGCATTGGTACGTAGGTGAAGGTATGGAGGAAGGTGAATTTTCTGAAGCTCGTGAAGATACAGCAGCTTTGGAAAAGGACTACGAAGAGGTTGGAATGGACTCTGGGGAAGGTGAAGGTGAAGGAGGTGAAGAATATTAAGCATGATGATAAAAATTTCTTTTTAAAATATTTTTAATCCCACTTTACCACATGCAACTTATTAATTTTATTAAAAAATAGAAAATTAAAAATAGGATGTTTTTTTTCTAAGTAAAATAAAAGTAAATAAAAATGTATTCACCACTATTATATAACTTGCTAATGTAATAGGTCACTACCCAGCCTTGTATTATGAATAACCATTTTTGCAAAAACAATTGGTGTGTGTGTGCGTGTCTTTGGAAGTTCATATAAAAAGGAAAACTTTTTAATTATTAACTTTACTAAAAGTGCCGCTTTATAAAAAGCCCTGCTTCTGGAGAAAATACATTGCCACAAAAATATCTGTATGTTGGATGTATAGGGTGGCTTAAAAAATACTTGTTTTCTAATTTATATACAGGGTATTTCGTAACTATTAAACGAAACTTTAAAAAGTGATTTTTATGACATTTTATAAAGAAAAGTTCCCATAAACCTATGTCCGGAGTTGCTTTGTTTCTGAGATACTAAGCGTTAAAGATTTTAAAAAGGTCGGTATTTTATAAATATCCTAAATACCTTTAAACTGATTTGGTTGAGATTTAATACATTTGTTTAATGTATATTTTGCGCTTGTAAAACTCTAACTCTGTACATTGACATTCTTAGGTAATGTGGCGTCTCAGTTGGCACCATAGCCAATATTATTAAGAGAAAATATACGCCACTGGCTACTGGCTTTTTTGTAGTTTTTATATTTTGTTTTCCTATGAAGCAACTTAAAATACAACTTTTTAGTATTGTATATTTTTTCGTATCTGGCTTCGAATTTAAGATATTTATAAAATGCCGACTTTTAAAGAAAAAAAAGCCCTGTATCTCAGAAACGAAGCAACTTCATGATTATAGGAACTTTTCTTTATAAAATGACAAAAAAATCACTCTTTAAAGTTTCATACCGTTTTTAGGAATTACCTCGTATTTAAATTTGGAAACAAGTCATTCTTAAGCCACCATGTACATGCAGCATACGAATATTTTTGTAAAAATGTATTTTCTCATCAAGCAGAAGTTTTTATAAAAATGCACTTTATCGTAAAATTAACACTAACCAGAACTAACCAGAACCGCACAATAGCCGTTTTTAAAGTATCAGGAGTGTTAAAGCTGTTTTAAATAAACTGTCAATTTAGTCACCCAGTATAATGTCAATTTTAGTTTTTAATTCTACTTGACGGTTCTAATACAAGGTGTTTCTCAGCTACGCTACGAAACTTTAGGTTGTAATTTTTATGTAATTTTATAAAAAAGTTTCTATTAACATATATCCGGAGCTGTTACGTTTTTGAGATACAGGACGTTAAAGTTTTTAAAAAATGTCCAGTATTTTAAAAATACAGGGTGTTTTGTAACTACACTACCAAACTTAGAGGGGTGCTTTATTACGTCTTTATAAATAAAGGTTTCTATTAACATAATATGTCCGGACTGGCTGTAATTCTGGGATACAGGGCGTTACAATTTTCAACAAAAGTCGGTATACTGGGTGCCCACAAGATCACTTTCCGGCTGCCATTTTTAAATTTATTTATCGATACGGACGAAATGTGGTAAGGAAATTACTGAAATTTTAAATTTTTAAATGGGACACCCTGTATATTTTCCATTTTTTGATTCCTCAGATAATTTTTAGTGAAAATACAATATTTTTAAAACACATTTTGGTCAAATTTTATTTTTAAATTAAATTTTTATTTTACATCCAGAGTGCCATGATCATTCTAAAATCACTCCCCATACTTTACTCACTTTTAAAAAAGTACGAAATAGATTTTATCTTTCCAAACTTTTTAACTAGATAGCTCCAAACTTAATTTTTTTAGTTTTCTTTTACCCTAGCTCACTTTAATAATATTTCCAAATGCCAGTAATTTAAAGCAGAATTCAACGATGGAAGACACTACAACACTTTACTTTATTTTCTTTTAGAAAACAACAGTTAATATGTTAGTAAATGATTTTTTGATACTGAATGGCGTACGTCGCAATTTATCGTAGTTGCCGTAAAAACAGAAACTAATAGAATTTGTTGTAAAAACAATTGCTTGCGTTCCCTGTTGTATTTTTGTATGTCCTACGATGTTAAAACAATTTTATGTTAAATTTGGTACTTGAAATTTTTTTATTGTTATTACAAATTTAACCTAAAATTATTTTAACATCGTAGGAAATACATGATCAAAAACTTATGTTTTAATTTTTAAACTTTGAACGGAACACAAGCAGTTGTTTTTAAAACATATTCTATTTGTGACTGTTTTCATGGCAATTACGATAAATTGTGAAGTACACCATTTAGTATCTAAAAGTTTAAAAAGATAAAATCAATTTCGTATATTTCTGAAAATATGTAAAGTATGAGAAGTGATTTTAGAATGATTATGGCACTCTAGATGTAAAATAAAAATTTAATTTTAAAATAAAATTTAACCAAAATTTGTTATAAAAAATTGTATTCCGACTAAAAATTATTTGGAGAACCAGAAAAACCGAAAATATACAGGGTGTCCTATTTAAAAATCAAAAATTTCAGTAATTTCCGGTAAACCCAAAAGTCATAAAATCTATTATATCCACCAAAAAATGACATTTTGTTAGTCTAACAACCCTACCAAAGAAAAATTAAAGAAATAAAAAATGGCAGCCGAAAAGTGATCTCGTGGGCACCCGGTATATTACCCTTACTTCTAATACTTAATTGGACAAGGTAAAAAAAGATGGAGGTTTCCATTTGAAAAAAATGCCTTGTAAGGTTTGTATCTTTATAACTTTTAACGATTATTTTTGTACACTCGGTATTCATTAATTGTAAAAATATTAACACAGTCTACTAAAGTGGTACTTTCTTTTCGAGAAACCCCACTCCAACTTCTATTAAAGGCTTTTGTTTAGAAGAAACTGATGGTTATGTAATAACTGGCAAACGTCATTTTTGATATAAAATTTAAAATAAGTCAAAAACCATTGGACTTTGGAATAGAACATTATTTATAAATAATGTTCTATAAAATATTAAAATTTACGAAAAAATAAAAACATAAACAAAAATAGACATAACCACAAAAAACAACTTTCACTGACTGGCACAGTGTTGTCAGGTAAGTATATCAAATTAAAAATTCCCTTCTACCTTTGAGCACGTACTAGTAGAGGCAGCCTTGCCGCTTGACCGTTCGATCTACAGCGCCAGAGAAAAAAAGCCTATAGATCAAATTCCTTCCTCTCTTTCTTCGTGTACTCAAACAACTAGTTAAATCTTTTTTTAATCCCTAATTAAACCTAAGGCTAATACACACTTTATGAATCCACTTTCTTTTATCCATTTATAAATAGAATCAGACCCTTCCGACGTTGCCAAATGCTTTCCATATTTTGCATGGTAACTGACGTTTGGTAGTCGTTTTTCCTTACTTTTAGAACTTTAGGTTATGCATTTACAATTTTCATATTTTTTATATTTTTTCTTAAAAATATGAGAAAAAACTGTTATTATTACTTAATTTTATATGTGATGTTCAGTTTCATTAACTCGTTTTACCAATTTTACCCCACCCAGCACCCCTTTTCACTCCCCGGTCCCGTAAGTTTATTTACTGATATTTTTAAAAATCGGAATATTTTGGATATTATTTAGAAGAGTGTCTAAAATATGTAAGAATCGATAATTTTTAAAAAACACTTATAATAGCAGAAAACCGTATTAAACTATTAGCGTTCTTACCTAACAAAACCATACAATTTTTATTAAGTGAGGGCTTTTTAAATTCCAAAATGATAAAAGTTATATAATGCTTTTAGGTAGGTGATTTTCGATGTAAAAATATTGTCAAAACAGTATAATATAGCAGTGAGGAAAAGTATATATCACACTAGTGTTGCAAAGTAAATATCACCCTAGTGTTGCAAAGTTCTCAATTGTTTTTTATTTTTCTGAACAGACAAACTTTAATTTAGTTATTTTTTGGTGAATAATTTGTGGTCGTAGGAAAAATAGTGTACAGTACTCGTGTGAAAATTACTTTCTTACACTCGTGGGTTTGTCGCACTCGGCTAACGCCTCGTGCTACAATATTCCCACTCGTGTGAAATTAGTCATTTTCCACACTTGTAATGTAATATACTATTTCGAGAGAAACCCAACTTCAACTTCTATTAAAGGCTTTTGTTTAGAAAAAACTAATGGTTATGTAATAACTTGCATACGTCATTTTTGATATAAAATTTAAAATAAGTCAAAAACCATTGGACTTTGGAATAGAACATTATTTATAAATTCTGTTTAGAATTTTACGCAGAATAAAAAAAATATATAGGGTGTCCCATTTAAAATAAGAAAGTTGACAACTGGTAGAAAAGTTATTGAAAAAATTATTGTTTTTTCCAAATTTTAACACTCTGTAGTTAAAATGTAAAAAAAAACGTTGTGAACATATCTTCATATAAAGTTCTTTTTTCTTATTTCTTGTTGGAGAATCGCCCCTTAAAGTTTGTCGAAAAAGTTAGTGGACACCCTGTATAAATATTATTTATATTGTTTAAAAAGGCAAATAATTATTTTCCCATCTAAGCGATTCCTGATTTTAACTACTATAAAATTAAAAGTGGAAAAAAGGATCAAAATCGGTGCTGCTATACGACTATCGACGGTTGCCTGTTTTACAGCATCATTGACTTGAAATTTTTGTTTTTTTATGAGTCCTAAATATCTTGAAAACAGTACACTTACGAGTGTAAAACAAAAATAACGTACTATATGCAAAATTTTATGTTGAATCCGCATACAAAAATAGAGGTTACAACTTAAAGAAACTATTTTCTTAGCCACAACTTTTTTGGGAGACTGTGTATCCATTAAAGTATTTTTGAAACATGCACGTTTAAAAACGCTACAACTTTTATAAAAAATACTTCTTGTCATATCTCCTTAAACACCAGAAATACTCCTTTTTTTCGGACAATTGGGCCACCCTGTATGTGTATAAATATTATTTTAAAAATGTTTTTATTTTAAATCATTAGTACATATTTTAATATTTTATATACACTGCTTTCGTAAAAAGCGACCAGACCGTTTGTGGTGCGCTACCCTGTATACATTCCTCCAAAAACTTTTTAGCAGATACATACCCGACTGCCACCATATACTTCTAATAAATTTTTGTTTTCTTGGTCTAAATGTTTAATTAATACATATATTTTGCTACTGTACAAATGGTAGATAATTTGTCCAATTTGTTAATTCCGCGGCTTCATTTACTTTCCATATAGTTCCCTAAGTAATGCAAAAGTGTCCTGCAAATTTAACTTTTATTTTGATAGCAGCAGGGTTGCCAGATTTTTAAAATGCAGCGTTCACCGACCATTTATGAAAACTGACTTGATTAGCTGATAACACCTTTCTTTTAAATAGATATAATACCTTTCAAATGCAAATATCTCGTTTTTTGTCACTAATTTAAAAGACGATTGTATGTATTTTTGGCAATCCGTATAGTTTCGGGCATCTGCTTGATTTTTCTCGAGGAATAATACGTTTTTCTATTTCTTCTCCTAGGTTGGCGGCCTTGATCTTGTCCTTAGTTGTTTTTTCAAGGTATGTTGTCGGGTCTCTTTTTACTTTTTTGTAGGTGTTGTCTTGTAGTATTTCATTCATGTGGCATTTCCTTTGTCTCCAGGTAAGATGGTGATACTTTTGTTGCTTTTAAGGTTATTAAGGGCTTTTAATTCAGCAGGTTTTATATTGGGTTTTGGTGGTTTGCTTTTTCTTAATATGCGGGCTACGTCTTGTCGTATTATTTCTGCTTCATCTTCTGGTTTTTAGTGTAATGTAGCTTCGATGTTTGAGATGATGTCCTCTGCTGGTATGGTCTTTGGTGTTACTGCGAAGTTGAAACCTTTGCTGAGAACTTGTTTTTCTTCTTCCGAAAGTTGGTAGTTAGAGATGTTATGGACAACTTTTTTGGTGTCAATTGGCTCGGTATGTTCATGGGTTTTTGAAGTAATCTATTGAACTTTTTCTTTTGTTTATTGACTTTGTGGTCCTTGTCAGTTTCTCTCCTCCAGAACGAAGTTTTGTCGATGTTTTCCCAGAGTAGCGGGTGTATTTGTCCACTTAGTTGCATGTGTAGGTCAAAAGGATTTTCTCTGTTTCTGCAAGCTGTCTTCGTTTTTCTCTGATCTGTTCTCGTAATAGTGCTTGGCTGGTCTTCTTTAGTATTGATTGGGTTCTTTTGGTCTTAAGGTGGTAAGATAACTTTGTGCAGGTAGGCAGAATGTT
The DNA here is from genome assembly GCA_014170235.1 of Listronotus bonariensis. Taxonomy (NCBI): domain Eukaryota; kingdom Metazoa; phylum Arthropoda; class Insecta; order Coleoptera; family Curculionidae; genus Listronotus; species Listronotus bonariensis. The sequence goes on along the minus strand of JACEGR010002111.1, from coordinate 45,530 downwards.
GTTGTCGCGGCATCATCAAATATCGACAAAACTTCGTTCTAGAGGAGAGAAAAACTGATAAAGACCACAAAAGTCAATAAAAAGAAAAAGTTCAATACCGAGTCACCAAAAAGTTGTCCATAACATCTCTAACTACCAACTTTCGGAAGAAGAAAAACAAGTTCTCAGCAAAGGTTTCAACTTCGCAGAAACACCAAAGACCTTACCAGCAGAGGACATCATCTCAAACATCGAAGCTACATTACACCAAAACCCAGAAGATGAAGCAGAATTAATACGACAAGACGTAGCCCGCATATTAAGAAAAAGTAAACCACCAAAACCCAATATAAAACCTGCTGAATTAAAAGCCCTTAATAACCTTAAAAGCAACAAAAGTATCACCATCTTACCTGCAGACAAAGGAAATGCCACAGTAGTCATGAACACTGAAGAATACAAAACAAACTTATGAATTTATGAGGAGCTTCGACAAAATCTTTGTAGGTATCAAACGTGTCTCCCAGTTTTATTTTTGTTTTTTGATCAATAAAAAAAAATAATTAAACATTAAAACAAATAATTATTAAGGTTAGGTTAGCTTTAACTATTATTTGGCAATTTTTCATAGTTCTTACAAGCAAAACCGCCGGATGGCAGCATCTACTTATTAAATAAGTAAAAACCGCCGGTAATAACAAATTAATGTAAATTTTCGGCGTTTTTATATACCTACGTAAATAGATAACACCGCCGAATGGCGGCTTTCTTCTTATAATTGAACAAAACCGCCGGCGGTCGTTTACCCAAAGCTTTAAATTTTTATTTAAAATTTTTTAAATACCGTTTAAGCTATACCTAAATATGAGTTGAAACTAATTTATGTAAACTAAAGTAGTTTGTTTTTAAAAACTCTTGAAAATTTAACCTTGGTTCTTGACTGTGTTTTTTTGCGTGATAAATTTATGTATTCAGGGTGCCCTAAATATAAGCGACGTACTTTAACTTTATTTTGTTAAATGAAAATACCTAGTTTTTAGTCCTTTTGAACTTTGCAATAAATTATAATTAGGTTTGATGTACCATGTCTTATAATATCTAAAATCAACAGTTTCCAAGAAATTTACCATTTTGTCTTTAAAAATATGTGAAGACAAGTAAAATGGAACCTCCTTTTAATATAGTTTTTGAAAAAACGCTTAAACATGTCTATCTTCATTTTAAACTGTTTTTTTTTTGGTTAAGTCATGTATATAAGGTGGCCCAAAAATATGTATAGACCATTAACTTGTATTTTATTTTTGTAACGGAAGCACTTATTTAATATTAGGTACATTTTTAAATTCTGCATAGAATTTCAACTCAGTCATATGTCACTTACCTTAGTTTAATATTTATTAATAAATTTACCAGTCAGCATAAAGGAAGGGACGAAGTTCATAGTTGTCGCTTATTTTTGGGTGTCCTCTATACAGCGTGTCTCAACTCTATTTATACATTAAATAATTTTTTTCCTGTACAAGATACAAAAATTAACCTAATATTAGAAATGTTTATTTGGATACCCTCTTTTTAATAACAGTATCGAGTATATACACGCTGTCTCAAAAACAGAATTTTTATTATCAAGTTGGTTTTTTTAAATGGAATACTTTGTACATTTTAACAAATTTGGACTCTTCATTAAAAATGAATTATACATTGTCCATTAATTATTGCTGGTTTTTGAGATATCAACAGTATGCTGATATACTCATTAACGAATATTTGTGAAGAGAGAAAATACTTTTTGGTTTTAATTATTTTTAATTTTACAGTCACTATTAAAGTGACAAGTAATATAATAACTTTTGATTAATTACCTTCCATTATAAGAACTTGTAATAGGTAAGTCAACTATTTACTTCATTTTAGATACAAATTTACTTACCTAACATAAAAATCAGCCATTAATGACGTATTGCTGTTTTTTTATTTAGTGTAATTTTTGACTTTCTTTGTCTTTATTTTTAACTGATACACGACGTTTCAGATGGTACCTATCTCTAACCTTTTAGTTATTACTTGAAAACGGTTGAAGATAGGTATTGTCCAAACGTCGTGTTAGTTAAAAATAAAGACAATGAAAGTTTAAGAAAGTGGTATTTTTAAGAACATAACATTCTCTACCAGCTTTAAGTAAATATGTACCTTAAAAGGACTTAATTGCTAAAATACCTATTAGTATCTAGTTATTACAATGAAAGGTAACTAATAAGGTGTCCAATTACGTGAAGTGTTTTTGCAAAAATTTTGGATTCCCCCTCTAGTGGTGAGATTTGCTAAGATTTTCCTAAGGCCTCCCCCCATCCCTAATCTCACGTTTGATTTATGGTAATGCAAAAGTCACCATTCTTCAAACCAAAATTGATTTTGTAACCAAAAATTTTTAATAAGCAAAAAAAAGTCTTCATTCAAAAAGTAACACTGCCTTTCCCCCTCCCCACTAAATGTCTCTGACAGTGACAGAATTATTTAAACAAAATTACAATTAAATTTTTTTTTCCTCACTTTTTATCGTTAATTAGTATCAGCGTATTGCTGTTATCTCAAAAAGCCATAATTGACATTTTTGATGTAGAATTTAATACAATGTCAAAATTTGTATATATACATAGTACAGGGCTGTCCAACGAAGGGTAAACACCCTCGTAATTTCTTTATTTCAAAAGATTTTGAAAAACGGTTTATACAAAGTTGTAGAAATTTTAGATGAGAATATGAGCAGCTTTGCCATGAAAGCAATTGAACATCTAATAAAAATTTATACGAAAAAAATATGGTTATCTTCCTTATTTTAAATGGAACACCCGGTATATTATGTGATTTTTGGATTCTCTAGAAAATTCTAAACCTTTTTCATATAGGGTGTTACCTGTCTAAAGTTAAAAGTTTCGGAGCAATGGACAATTGAAAATCAGTAAAATGTCTTATATCTTATTCTATTAAATAGGCTGAAATGCAAGAAATTACAACAATGGGACACGTGCTTCAACAGTGGCGTTTGGTTGCACGTGCAGCGAGTGGATCAAACAGTCGTCAAACTTTTGATAGTTTACTTGTCAAAGAATATTCTACTACTATAACTATTTGTTAAAATGAACAGAAACACGCGTTACTCAAAAGACGAAATGATAGATATGGTGAATACGTGAACACGGCAACCAAACGCCACTGTTGGAGCACGTGTCCCATTGTTGACATTTTTTGCATTTCAGCCTATTTAATAAAATAAGCTATAAGACATTTTACTTATTTTCAATTTTCCATTGCTCTCGAAACTTTTAACTTTAGACATGTAACACCTATATGAAGAAGGTTTAGAATTTTCTAGAGAATCCAAAATCACATAATATACCGGGTGTTTCCATTTAGAATAGGTGAAGATAACCATATTTTTTCGTATAAATTTTTTATTAGATGTTCAGATTGTTTTCATCGGCAAACTGCTCATATTCTCCTCTAAAATTCCTACAACTTTTGTATAAACCGTTTTCCAATATCTTTTGAAATAAAAAATTACGAGGGTGTTTACCGCTTCGTTGGACTAACCCTGTACATTAGTAGCGTATACATATACTACTAAATTAACCCAATAAACCTTTGTTTCTTTGGTACGATAGAAAATTTAAGAATGAGGGAGATGCAAATTTACATCTTGACACCGGTACGTTTACTATTTTTAGAAAACATCATGCTTAAAATATGGTAAATTCAGGATGTCTTACTTTATTTTGACCCAGTTTGGTCGCGAATAACTTTAGAAGAAAAAAATATATCAAAATGCGGTTTTTGCAGAAAGCCTTAAATTTGTTATTTTTTTTAAATCATTCTCTCGCCATTTGGTTGCAACATTTCTTTCACACAAAACAAGCAATTTTCCGATATAGGGCAACTTTGTTATTTTTAAATAAACACCATGTACAATTTTTTACCGTCCTAAAATTAAATTTTATCCTTTTAAAAAACAAGTAACATAAGCTATGGATATTTTTAAAAATAATGGGATCTATAAAAAAAAATTGCATGCCATTTATAAAGTGTGTTTTGACCATAAGAATTTTCTACATTTAAGGTTACTGAAAAAAATACGACAACAAAACTACAGCTAATAAAAAAATAATAATTGCAGTAAGGCAATGTTAATATTGCGAAAAAACTATGGCTTTGTTGCCGTATTTTTTTTTTTTTTCTGTTACCTTGTATACCGGGTGCCTACGAGATCACTTTCCGGCTGCCATTTTTTTATTTCTTTATTAATACTGATAAAATTTGGTAGGGTTGTTAGACTAACGAAAAGTCATTTTTAATGTATATGATAGGTTTCTACGACTTCCGATTTTACCGGAAATGACTGGAACTTTTGATTTTTAAATGGGACACATAGGATCATTCCTAAATCACTCCTATGGTGACTTGAAGGAAGGTGTGTAATCGACGTGCTTTAAAAACGGGCTTATTTTTTTGTTTTAATTAAGTTTCTAAATATGACACCAGAGGGTACTGTTGTTCCTAATAAGATTTCTAGGGATGCCGTATACATTGTTAATGTAAAAAAATTAGTACAAAAGTAATTTGTACTAATTTTTTTAATAATAACATAATTTAAGTTTTATTATGCAATTTCTGATTAAATAATAATAAACGTATTGTAATTATTTGGTTAATTTAGTTTTAGCTTATTCTCCTACGGGGGAATAAGGATGGGAACCTTGGACTGGAAAGTTGAATTATGGTTGCATTTATGCATATAATAATGTTGAATTTTTAGAGACAGTTAGTTTTTGCTATAACTGTTTATTTTAAATAATATTTTTTTATTTAATGGGATTTGTTTTAATGTAGCTTTATTTCTGTAAAAACTGTAAGAAACGGTTTTTTTAGCTTAGTCAGTAAAATTACTTAAGGACTTTTTTATTGTTTATAATAAATTCTTCTTTACTTAACTTTTTTCATCTTAGGGTCAAAGAGATTTTAATAAAGTCGAAGTACTAGGTACTTTAGGTTCTGGTTTAGTAAATATTTTATCCTTTTTATTCCTTATGCAGCTCCGTCAAGTTGTCCAACTACCGAAACATGCAAATACTGCATTACAAGGTGTTTACTGGTACTTAGGCATGCTTAAATCGCTCAACTTCGCTGGTTTTACGAAAAACAGTTTTGCGAGGCGGAAAAGGCATACACGTCGCGTTAATTCAAAATTACCGTTAACAATTTTTGCCATGTGGCAACGAGAGCAGATCGACGCGTCATCCTATCGTGAAAGGTATTGATTTATGCGTTCCCTGTCCAATCTCTACCTGCAAGTATTTAACACACCGAAACTGAAATAATAGCTCGAAGTTGGCACGACGTATATATTTCTTCAACCTATTTATAATACAAAAAAAAAATTAAATTGTGTTCCTTTGCCTTTTATCTTTAAATTGGTATTTAAATTTTAAAAATATATAAATAAATGTTTATTTAGTCAAATTTAAAATTAAAGACCTGTAGCTTACAAATGAAAAAAAAACATAGTTTTGCAATGTCGTAAGTACGTACCTCTTAAAAATAAAAAAGAAAACAAAATTTAAAAAGTGGTTTTATTTAACTTTTATACCTAATATCACAAAATACTAATAAATTACTTTGGTTACTAGTAGTGTTAGAATGTCTTTAAAGTATACCACATACCAAAAAAACATTAACTTGTGAAAGCGTTAGGCTGATTTGGAGATAAATACCTAAACAAAGTTAACTCAGATAATTTATTATCATTAACATAAAACTGGTCATATTTGAAGGTACTTGCTTGTTGCCATAGGTTTAACATGTGCGGATCCTAATAAAAGTAAAAGAAAATAACACTATTACATTTAAAATAACAAAAATATATACCAAAAATATAATATTTAAACAGTAATTACTTATTATTACCAAGCACACTTTAATAATAAGGGCGAAGTAAGTGGAGAAAATCATCTTATTTTGCTGAAAAACTGCCATAAAATCTTTTTTGTTAATACGCAAATAAGGCTGACGAAGATTCAAAAATAATAATAAAAATTTAAATTGTTAATTATTAAATATTAAAATTATGTCTTATACCTTATAAAATTTAATAAAAGTGATAAGTATGTATATAATAAATTGTATTACTAAATGTATGATGCAACAATAGACAAATTAAATAGACTTTAAACATAAATAATATAGGGCTTTAAGAAAATACAACGAATTATCCTACAAATAAAAACAGGTGCTTTAACGTGTATGACAGCACAAAACTTAGTTATCAGGACCAAAGTGGACTAATAATTATTATAAGATAGTAAAAGCTTATTTAGTTCACTTTGGCACTGAGAAGTAAGTTTTAGGCTATTGAACATAATAATATGTACGTGGTAAAGTACATAAGGCTAGTTTAATGTTTAACATTGATGATGAATGTCTTGGAAAAACATTTCTAATTTTTTTTTCAGATTCGATATCAGCGACCCAAAAACCTCCATATACCAAATTTGGGACCCGATAAGACTTAAGAGTCAATTAAAAATTAAATAAATAAATAAAGACCCTTATATTTTATTTATTAAACTTTTAAAAAGGCAAAAATTAAATTTGTCATAAAATTAAAAAATAATTTGAGATTTTTAGAACCTGCTAAAAACTTATTGACTAGTACAATATATTATGGAACATGGTACAATAGAAACTTATCTAAAGACAACCCTAGTTTTAAGTCAGATTACATAATGTAAATATTAATATATACGTATCTTTTATGAATAATTTAGAAGTAAACGCACAACAAGAAGATTAGTTTAAGGCACTTACACTTAAATTTATCAAAAAAATTAATTTACAGGTCAATATTTACCGATGGGGCTTCAAAAGAGATATCTGGCTGGCACCCAATCCTTTTCTTTATTGTGCGGAAAGACATCTCGTCTTACAATTTGGAACAAAGCAATCTTTACTTGATTGCATATTATATATTAAAAATATGTATTTTTAATAAACACAATCCACAAAAAGAAATATTTTGACAATATGTTTCAAATTTCGTTGCTACCCGTCATTGTTTTTAAAAGTTTGAATTTGACGCAATGTTGTCAAGTAAAATAAATAACTCTTCCACGTTATAAAAGCGGTATTTATTTATTATAGACATTATTAAATATCCGATTTATATATTACAGATTACTATTTAAGACTTAAAAATGTATTATAAGAATTTCTATTTTAGTCTAATTTTCAACAGTTCTAAATATAAAACGATTTGTTTTGTAAACAATAAAATACAGTTGTGTGGCGTAAATCATTTACAACAATAATAAAATAAAATATAAAATTTAATTTGTTTAAATTTTAAACAAAACAGCTTTGGTGACATTTAAAATCTATTTAATATTTTTTTTTTATATATTTATTATCTGTGAGTAAAAAAATGGGATAAATTCTACCACATATTATTATGCTTGGCAACGCTGTTTTAATATCTTATAGTCATCACGAGCGCCTCTATTGTTTTTTAATAGAAACGCTGAAAATTGAGCCCGTTTTTTTCAAATAATACCGATATCGTTTACACACCTTCCTCCAGGTCACCATAATCACTCCTCATACTCTACTTACGTTCAGAAAAATACGAAATCGATTTTATTTTTTAAATTTTTTTACTAGAGGGCTCTAAACTTTACTTTTTTAGTTTTTTTTTACCAAAATAGGACCATATTACTTTCATAATATTTCTAAATGCAGTATTTATAAGCAAATCCAACTATGTAAAACACTAAGTCATTTTACTTTATTTTCTTTTAAAAATGAACATTTATTATGCAGGTAAATGATCTTTTTGATACTGAATGGCGTACGTCGCAATTTATCGTAGTAGCCATGAAAACAGAAATTAATAGAATATGTTGTAAAAACAATTGCTTGTTAAAAGTTAAAGAACTAAAGACATATTTTTGTGTTTTTGTATCTTCCACGATCTTAAAATAATTTCAAGTTATATTTGGTGTTAGGGTTATTTTTTATTGTTAATTCCAAATTTAACCTAAAATTATTTTAACACCGTAGAAAATACATAAATACAAACTAATGTTTTTATTTCTTAAACTTTTAACGGAACACACGCAATTGTTTTTACAACATATTCTATTCGTTTCTGTTTGCATGGCAACTACGATAAATTGCGACGTACGCCATTTAGTATCAAAGAGATCATTTACCTACTTACTAAACTGTGATTCGCTTTAAAATACTGCATTTAGAAATATTATGAAAGTGATATGGTCCTATTTTGGTTTTTGAGCTGGGGTAAAAAGACTAAAAAGTGAAGTTTAGAGCCATCTAGTAAAAAAGTTTAAGAAGATAAAACCGATTTATTATTTTTCTAAAAGTAAGTAAAGTATAGAAAGTGATTTTAGAATGATCATGGCACGGCATGGTTTTTAAAATATTGTATTTCGACTAAGAATAATCCAAAGAATCCAAAAACAAAAAAATTATAGGGTGTTCCATTTAAAAATTAAAACTTCCAGTCATTTTCGGTGAAACCGGAACTCGCAAAAGCCTAATTTATACACCTAAAAATGTCTTATTCTTAGTCTAACAACCCCTTCCAAATTTTGTCATTATCGATAAAGAAATAAAAAAATGGCAGCCGGAAAGTGATCTCGTGGGCACCCGGTATAGCAAATTTTTATTGTCAAATAATAATCCTAATTGCTATGCAGTTAATTGAAGATCAGTATGTCCATTATTTTTGGAAATAACAATAGCTTATGTTACATTTTATTAAACGGGAAAGATTGAATTTAAAGACGGTAAAAAATATAAATGGTATTTTATTTAAAATAACAAAGTTTCCCTATATCTAAAAATCGTCCATTTTGTTTTTGTATTAACGAAATGTCACAACTAAATGGCGAGAATACGTTAAAACACTTTTAAAAAATCTATAGCTCTTTGTAAAAACCGCACTTGGGTATCTTTATTTGTTCTTAAGTAATTTGCGATTAAAATGGGTTAAAATACCGGTTGGCAAACGAATTTATTAGATAGTCCATAACTCGTAAAGTATTTGACATGTCAAAATGAGACTTGGTATAGGTAAATAGTATAAGCAAAGGAATGTTTACGCATATTTTTCATTTTTCAGTCACTTCCGGTTTAGGCGAAAATGGCTTTAGTTTTAAATTTTCTAAATGTAACACCCTATATATTTTGTAATTTTTGGATTCCTGAGACAATTCTAAGTCAGAATATGACATTTTAAAAAGTTTTTAAAGCCTACTTGATATTTTTAGAGTAATTTTTATTATTGCATCTATGTGGCCATAATTAAACGCAAATGAATCTAGGGACCTCAGGTGATGTTAGAAAAATACAATGGCAAAGTTTTGTGACTAGTTTGAAAGATAGAAGTGAAAAAATTTGGCGAATTGACATTATCGTATCTAACTATAATTTTTCAAATGGCAACCCCTTTTAGACAAGCACTTTTTGAATAAAAGATTTTTGACGTTTCGATCGGTATAAAAAATAAAGTCATAAATAAAGGATCATAGCCACCTAAATGCAATAATAAAGTTAAGACCATATTTATTTCATTCTGAAAGCGATACCGCCAAGTACACAAAAATGATGAAGTAAACAAACCTTTTCGAAAGCACATAGCCTCTGACAAAGCCTGATTACATATTTTTTAGATAAATAAATAAAAACATTGCGAAATCACAACAAAGTCGGTCTATATAGGGTCGCGACATTTGGCCATATTACTTTGACGTGTTATGACGTCACATCTCCCATTTTTCGGCCATGTTGTTCAGTGCCGGAGATATACAGTTTATTGTATTAGTAGAACAACCGTTTACACAACAGTTATTAATAATTATTAAGTTGTAAGTTCTTTTAGTTTAAATAAAAAACATTTAGAATTACATCTCTCAACAAATATCACTTCCCAAACAACGCAAATTCTAGACTCCACTGGATTGATCATCAGCTTTGATTTTACCCAGTCGTGCCAACTTTTCTCCGTGGAGTGCCCTTCCTTGCGTCCTCGACCTCGAACAGCCTAAAAGTTGAGGATATGTCGCAACCTTATAAATATAAACTAACCTTGGTTCACAAAAGGGTTTATTTGCTTTATCATTTTTTGTGTTCTTGGCGGCATCGCTATTAGAATGAAATAAATAAGGTCTTAACTATACAAATTACTCTCAAAATATCAAGTATATAATAAAAAACTGCAATTTAAAATTTTAGTCATTTCTGGTTAATCCGCGGATAATTAATTATCAGTAATAAAGATTTAAGATAAATATTTTTAAAAAATTGCACATCAATGCATTTTTTCAAAATAAAAATATATTTTTTTTAATTTTCATTTACTTTAAAACAAATTTAATCTCTTGACTTTTTAATTTTGTCTCACTAATATCAAATTCTACAGTAAAAATCACCTTTCCTATTCATTCTTTAATTAGATAGGGAGTTGATTATGACAAGAAGTGCACTGAAAGAAAACAGTTAATTAAACTACCTTTCAGTTGCTTCGTTAATAACCATTCTTTTATTTTTAGGTAACATAGCTATTTTTTTAATAATGATATTAGATTGATCTTTCGAGAACTATTAAAGTTGTCTTTCTGAAATCAAGGTATTACTGTTAATAAATTTCTGCATAACACTAACTAGTTGGTTTAGTTACAATCCATTTACGTGTTAATAAAATCTTACCAGATTTACTATTATGTTGCGGTTTAATTGTGGTAATTAAGTTTATTATTTGTGTTTATTAAATGCATCAAATAAAGTTTCCATTAATAAAGGCAGAAAAACGCCTTCCTAATACTATTAGATATTCAGGTAATACAAGTGGAGGCTTTAATAATCATAACTAAAGTCATTTAGCTAGATATGGATCGTTAAAAATCGATATACTTCGGTAGCGCTCGTCAACGGAAAGTCTTCCAAAAGAGGCGCAACGTTTTTGTTGGTATATCAGTTTTGTGCTCCGTGTGGTTTGGGTAGGGTAGGTTTTCTTGGCGTATTATTTTTACGGACGCCATTTGACTGATTCCAAAATGGCGCGCGTAAAAATCTTAATTTATTTAAAAACCAAATATTTTATTTCGTTTTTCAATGTTTTTGGTTTGTTTTAGCGTTATGCAGTTTTATAATGGCCTACAAACGTACTTTACAGGAATGGGGCTTTAAACAAAGTGTTATAGAAGCTTTTAAAGGTAAGCATTAGAAAAGATTTGCAACTTCTTAATTAATATTGGTAATTATTTATTCTTTTATTTTTTCGATTAAAAAAAATACTGACTTGTTCTAAAGGCAGTTACTGACATAAACCCTTCGGGAAAGCAAGAAAATTTCGTTTTTTTTATTTATTTATGAATCCACAAACTTTCTAGACCGCGAAGTGAATTGTGTGCTGGGCGAACATTTTCTTGTTCCGTAGCTGGGCTGGGTAAGTCCATGGTAAAAGACGATGTAAAGTGAATGTCCAGAAATTAAAGTAGGTTCATTAGGTTCTGCGGACACAAGTTTTTAAAATTTTAAATGTTTAGTCATAAATGGCAATTATTTAACAGTTATATTTTTGCAAAACATGAATATTTCGCTTTTTTTATGTGCTATTTAGAATGCCTATTTTATAATAAAATTTCAGAAACTGCTCAAATTTTGTCAAGCAAAACGTAATGAACCCACTTTAATTTCTAGACATTAACTTTACGATGGTTTTACCCCGCCCAGCCACGGAAGAGGAAATGGTTCGCCCAGTAACCCAATTTTATTCTAAAAAAAAAAGAATAAATAATTACCATTGGAAGTTGCAAATCCTTTTTAATGCTTAGTTATTTATTAATTATTATTATTAAACTGCACAACGCAATAAAACAAACCACAAACATAGAAAAACGAAATAAAATATTTGGTTTTTAAAAAAATAATATTTTTACTCGTTTATCAGTTAAATGGCGTTGGTAAAAATAATAAGCCAAAAAAACCTACCTCATCCACTTATCACACTTATCTCGTAATACATACCTATACATAAAAATTTATAGATTTTAATTCCTAATACTTCTCCATATACTCCATTGACCATATATATTTTATAAATTTAATTTGCTACAGGAACTAGAGCTTATTTGCTGAAGCAACTAAACCCCATATACTACAATAACTAAGGCTTATACAGGGTGTCCCAAAAGGTAAGGTCAAAAATGGTAGAAGTGATAGAGTGAGCCAAAATAATGTTAGTACTTCATATAAAAAAGTTCTATCGCGCTTTCTTAGGGAGTTTTTGACGTTTAAAGTTAGAATTAAAAAATGTATTTCATTTATAACTTTTAAACGGTTGCCCCAATAATAATTATATTTGGGCATTTAAATATTTAAATAAACTCATACCAGTGTTTTTTTCCATAGGCAAATGATGGCGCAGCAATTCATAATTATACAGGATAAGACGAATTTTTTCGTTTATTATATGCATATTTTACAGAGATGAAAAATTTGACATTTTGGTTTGACCGTTTGATTTCTTCATCATTTTTGTACAAAAAAGGTATATCTTATGTAAATCGATATCTTGGACCATTCTTCATAAAATTGCATTTTAAAAACCAGACATGCATACCCCTATTTTGTATATAACAAAAAAATCCATTTTTTGAGGAAAATATTAAAATGTGGTTTAAAAAATTAAAAATGGTGTTTAAAGGCCTTTGAAACTTTATAACACAAATAAAGACTGTTTTTTTAATTTTACCATATTTTAATAATTTTCTCAAAAAATTGATTTTTATTACATACAAAATGGGGGTATGTCTGGATTTAAAATGCGTTTATATGAAAAACGGTCCAAGGTATCAATTTAAATAAAGTATACCTTTTTGTACAAAAATGATAAAGAAATTATACGGTCAAACCAAAATGTAATTTTTACCTCTGTAAGAAATGCATTAAATAAACGAAAAAATTCGTCTCACCCTGTATAATTATGACTTACGGCGCATCATTTGCCTATGGAACAACGCATTGGTACGAGTTAATTTAAATGCTTAAATATCATTATTATTGTGGCAACCGTTCAAAAGTTATTAATGAAATACTATTTTTATATTCTAACTTTAAACCTCAATAACTCCCTAAGGAAGCGCGATAGAACTTCTTTTTATATGAAGTACCAACATTATTTTGGCTCACTCTACCACCCATATCATTTTTGACCTCACCTTTCCGGACACCCTGTTTATTCCAGCAAGCTACATTTTTTGCTACTTTAATTAAAGCTTAGGTATTACCCTAAGTCCTGAAAATTATAACCATACAAAAGCTCTTTAGTTAAGCCCATTAAAATTACAATATTGATCATAATGTTGATATAGTAATACTGATAATAAGATTGAATATCAGTCACAACTTAGTCCCTTGAGCAGTAAAAAGTAAATGACTTAATTACCATAATGTCATGGACTAACAGCGGTAACTAGACGACTTTAATAACCATACTACTAATGCCAAATAATGGTCGCTAACATATAAGATATTTTTCGGTAATTAAGCCGACTTAGTTATAGTAACTATTTTGGAAGTAGATAGTCAACTTTAATTATGGCATTAACTGATCTTATCTGTCCCCTATTTAACTGAGATAATTTAGTTATGATTATTAAAACTTTAATTATGGTTGCTAGAAATTTATCTCAGTGCGGAAGTAACGAAAAAGTATAATATATGCAAAAACTCTTCTTTTTCATACCATTTAGCTACACACCAGGTCTCATTTTAATATGTCTGATAATTCAGAACACATGGCTTGTCTAATAGATGCGTTGACACCTTGTACAGTCGGAAACCCTGTAGTTTAATTAAATAAATTTATAGGAATATTAACTCTTGGGATCAATTAAATACTTTTGTTGTTCAGATTTTTCTTTTAATTTAAAAAATAATAGATTATAGGCCTACTCCTAAATACGGTTCTGTATTTATCCTTTGATTTATCTTTGGTGACTGTTATCTTTAAGGATTATATATAGTTAATAAAGTAGTAGAAAAAACAATTTTTTTAAACTTTCATTAGAATGTATTAGTGTCTTTAGGGTTAATCAGTTATTACCAGTAAAATGTCGATAGCACATATTTTGGTAACGAATGGTGTTTGGATATTAGCTGCCATAGTAGTGGCACTATATTTTTATTTTCAGTACTCATTTACATATTGGAAAAAAGGGGAGTTCCTTACTTAAAGCCATCTTTTCCTTATGGTAAGCCGTACAATTGGACAGTTTTTCATTTTTCTGTACAAAAGCACGTCACATTCATTACCTTCCAAAAGTATTTAAAAAAGAAAAAATATATAAAACTTGATCGTTCTTGCATGAAAACCAGTAGTTGGCATTATTTTTTTTTTCGTTAAATATTATTATAACATCACTAGTTTTTCGCAAAAACTAAGTACTAATAATCCCAAAATATTACTTATTAAAAAAAAGTAGTTGGTGACAAAATATTACTAGTTTTCTATTAAAATTAGTAATTAGCTAAAAAAATTACTAATATAAAAAAATTAAAATTAGCTAACAATTTTACAAAACGAAATAAAATAATAGTTTTAACTAATTAAAAGAAAATTCTAGTTAGTGACAAAATATTTGGGAAAAGTGGCCAAATATGGAATACCATTTTGTTTTAAGACATAATTTGAATAAAAATTATAAAAACAAAACTTTTTGTAGTACCGGTAATTATTAACAAACATATATTTGTCCTTTATTTTGTAATTTTTTTAGTTAAATTGATTAATATAGGTACCCCAAATATGGAATACTATAAACAGTAGACTGGACCCAAAAATCGACTATTATTTAATTTTTTTAATTTTATTAAAAATATTGTGGGGTATAAAAAAATATCATAAAGATTTGAACCCTTAGTATTATTATTTAAAGGTCCCTTCCCTTAAATTTGAAATAGTAGTATTTTTTAGAACCTTAAAAAGTTATAAGAAAGCTGTTAAGTAAAATAAAAAGACTTTTCATAAACTCTGTACATAATGTATATAGACATAGCACCTGTTATATTACCAGTCAGAGTCAAAGTGATATTAGAAAAATAATTTGGATTCGTGTCACAGAGTTTGTATAAATAGCAAGATAATTAATCGTTTGTGATAAGAGGTGCCCTATTTCTGGCTGCTTATCTTTAGTTAATAGTTTATCTTGTAAATATACGTCTTAGATTCGTAATAAACGTAAAGTTAAACGTAAACGTGTTTGGATCAATTACGAAACGTTGAAAAGGGCATCCAGTTCCTAAAATACAGTTCACTTAGTCAAAATCCAACAAAAGCAATAAAACAAACATTGCTACAGTGACGAAAGGGCTTGCTCTACTGACACGTTACCACTTCTTCTTGCAACAAAAAGAGACAAACTCCTCCCCAATATTCCATATTTCATATTAGGGATACTATTTCATATTGGTTAACTTTTTCTACTATTAAAAAAAAAACAGTAATTAGCTAAAAACATTACTTGTTAAAAAAAAGAGTTGTTTAAGACAAAATATTTTCATTTCAATTCAAAAATATATATATATATATATATATATATATATATATATATATATATATATATATATATATATATATATATTTGTTAATGAAAAAATATTACCTTTACCTATTAAAAAAAATAGTAGGTAGTGACAAAATATTACTAATTAAAAAAATGGTACTTAGTCACAATTAAAAAAGAAAGAAATGTAACTAGGTAGCTAAAAATATTACTAATTTAAGAAAAATAGTAATATGTTCGGTAACTACTAATTTTTTACCACAAATTATAACATGCTCTAGCTAATTACTATTTTTCCAGAAAATAATAATATTTTCTCGGTAATAACTAATTTTCGAAAAAAATAGGTAAAAAAATAATATTTTACTATACTGTACTATTCTGATCTGCAGTGATCAGCAGTATCGATTTTTTCGTTAAGAATTACTGTTTTTTAAGAAATAAGTAAAAGGTAAAAACATTATTAATTGTTTTTAAAATTAGTTATTAGCGCACAAAATATGCTCTACTATTTTTTCACAAAATGTTTGCTAGCACTGTAGCGTCTTCAGACTTACATAAACTAATGGATCAATCAACGTTTTTTTTTTGTCAAAGTTTATTTTTTCTTTATTTTTATAAACTTTTTTTTATTATACCTATTTATTTAAGAAAAAGGTAATTAAATGCTTTATGGTAATCTGTACTGGGTAAAGGGGTTTAGACAGTAACTTGTCAATTTTAACGTTAAAACCAGAAAATCAACTTTAGGTACGTCAGGAACAGAAAGAAGGGTCAATACCAAAAAAAAGCTAACTATCTTGTCAATCATTAAGCCACATTACCATATTTCAAGGACAATGAAATTGTCCTACGGACAATAATAATAATAATAATAATAATAATACTTTATTATTCCAATGACATTCAGGTATAACAAATGTATGGATTTCGTCAATGAATAAATACATGTTTTTTTTTTTTTTTTTTTTTAAATACAAACATATTATAGCAAAATACTTGTTAAAATATAAATTAAAACTTACGTTACAAAGGCGAATTTAAAAACATACAGATTAAAATATAACAATAATTTATCTAAAATTTTCCTAAAGTTCTTACGCTGAAAAATACTCATCTAAACTATAACATTCTAAACCTATTAGGTAAGGTTTGACTAGTTTTTTAAACACATATAGATTTTTACTATTTTTGATATACGGGGGTAGTTTATTAAACACCCTAATCCCTAGATAATCTGGCGACTTTTTTGTTATATTTAACTTGGCAAATCCGCAGACTGTCACCAGAGCGAGTGAAGTGTTCATGCACATCACAGCCTTTAAGTAGTCCTGACTTATTTTGAAAAATATATTTTGAAAGTTCGTAAATCAAAATTCCCGGAAGAGTAAGAATGCCCAGTCTCTTAAACTGTGATCTACAAGTCGTTCTCTGGGTTATTCCCAGGATGCATCGTAAAATGCGTTTTTGCACAATAAAAACTGACAGAGCGGCCGGGGAAGAGCCCCAGAACACTATCCCATAACAGATTCGTGATGCAATATATGCATTATACACTGAAAGAATTTCCTTATTGGATACAACTGTTTTTAAATTTCTGATTAAATAACAAAATTGGTTTAATTTAGAGCAAAGTAAAGTACAGTGTTCTTTCCAGTTAAGATTCTGATCCATGGTTAACCCCAAAAACCTGGTAGATTCTGATCTCTTAATAGCATTATTATTTATTTTAATATTTAGGTCCAAATTTTGATTACTTTGGGGAACATAAAATCTAAGGTATGTTGTCTTAGAATCAACACAATTCAGTTATCCAAGTGATTTTTCCAGAGACTGGTTTTCCAATAGACATGTTTTAAACTTTTATCTGACTGATAAATTATATTTAATTTTTATTCCTTTTATGCTAACTGTAAAATTTGAGTTAAATACGATATGAAACACAATATAATTAAAAATATTAATTACTTACTTTAGGTATCCAAATGTCTGATAGAATATAGTTTTTTATGCTTACAGTAAACTATGAATCAAATACTATCTAAAAGACTATAATTTATTAACCCGTATCCACAAACGCGAGATGATTTTGACTCCTTAATCAATGCGATTTATATTGTTCTACTTACATTTACTATCTAGTGAGCTCAGGGGCTCGGTAGCTATATATCGTACAAGTATAGGTGTGTTTTCAAAAAATTGTGTAAATATAAGGTATTTAATTTGTTTTTTGTTTAAAATCATTTTTATTCTATATATTTGAATTAAACATAAACTTAACAGCAGCAGTTTGGTCATTGAGAGAAGGTAAAAATAATAGAAGATAAGGGTTGTAAAGGGAAACTGATAAACCAAATAACTTTTTTCATTAAAATATTAGGTTTTTATTTTAAACGATCTAAGAAATTTCCATTTAAAGGTAAGTACGCATCCATCACTCCTTATTTTTATTTTATTTACTTATTTATATATTTATAATTCAACTAACAAGCCACAAGAATTAATGTAATTTACATACATCTACTTATACGTAATAAAATAAAGTATTTATTGTACTTATTCAAACGCCTTGATTAATTTTATCGTAACCTATCATAAAAAATAGATGCGTACTTACCTGCGAACGGAAATTTCCCCGAACGTTTGGAAAAAATTGTTATTTGTAATGACAAAAAAGCCAGTAGTGCAAAAAATTATTTGTTGGCCCTAGAAAAAATGTCTATTGAGGTATAAAAAATTTTACAAGAAAAAAAAGGCGTCAATTTTAAAAAACATTACAATCCTTTAATCCATTTATTAAGCTCCTTAATAAAAAACAATAACGCTCTCTAAATCACAAAACATCACTTTCTAAATAGCGCCCTTCATTTTAAATTTTCGCCCATTATTCCACAATTTTCCGCCCTGCAGCGTTGCGCCCTGGTGTATTGCACCACCCAGTAGAAACGTCCCTGGAAATAGCGAATTGTAATGGTTTTACGGTTTAAAACGTCGCATAAATGTAAAATATGATATATCGTTGGATTTAAAATTAAAATACGAGTTTATTAAGTTTAAAACCGAATATTTAATAAAGCAAGGTTGATAATGGTGGCTGAAGGACAAAGATCTCAGATATTAAACTTAATGACATCATTTTATAGAACAAAAAAAGTGACAATGATAATGCGTCGTTTGTTTTAAAGTTTTTTTCAAATAAACTGGGTAAAATTTCGTTTTTTTTTTCTGGATAATTCCAGAACGACTGCAAATTTTAAATTTTTTAAAACGGAATATTGCGAAGCATAAAAATGCTTTGCCCCAAATTAACCTACTTTTCATCTCTTACCGTTTCTGAGATCCTAATGATTATATAAAAATTTAATTTTCATACTTACATAACCAAAAAAAAAATATTTTTTTTTTAATAAATTATTCATTAATTTATTTCTTTTAAAGTAATCTTAACATTTATTACATTACGCAAGAGCAGAATAGTTCTTCATAATATATAAAAAGTTTTTTTTTTTTTAGTTAAATATCTTTATTTAGGAGAAAAGCAAAATACTATTTTGTTTAAACTTAAAACTTCCAGAAAACAAATAAACTATAAAAAAATTAAATAATATTAATTTCTTACGCATTTCTGCTAGTTGTCCGAGAAACACACATTAAAAGCCACTTTCTTCTACGAAACAACTAATGCCGCAGTTATAATAGAAAAAAACTAATGGTCTTATGCAATTATTTACCAAAAATACCGGCTCATCAAAAGTGTACACACTGCGCAATTTACATTCCTTTTTTTATAAATTATAGCCGGTGTCCAAGGGACTTTTGAATGGACCGACTTTTCTTGGACCAAATATATATGCAACAAAATTCTTACATTAGGCAATTTAAAAAAGCAATATTTTCTGGACCAGCAATAAAATGAACTTTATAATAATAACCCTTTTAAAACCTATTTAGAAAAATTTCTTAACCTAGCCTGTCAATTTTGACATGTTTCGGATATCGACCTGGGAGAACGCGTCACTTTTTTGTTGGACAAGTGAACTACAATGTTTAACATGCAATTTTTAAACATTGTGCCCAAAATAATAAAGGTTACAGTCAGGACCGGATTTAGAGGTGTGGAGGCCCTAAGGCAATTAGTCTGTAAGGGGCCTCCTTAAAAGTACTAAGTGAATGAAATTTTGAACCGAAAAAAATTTGAAGAGCCAAAAAAAGGTCTTCATTAATAATTATCAACCTTCTCTTTACTTTTTAAAGGTGTACACCCATAAATTGGTTGTGGTTTGTAGGGGCTTCTAATTTGTGGGGGCCCTGGGGCAGTAGCCTCGCCTCCCCCTAAATTTAGCCCTGGTTACAGTAAAAAATCCGCCCAGTCCGATACCTGAATGTCAATTTTGGGCCTTTCGTGTCTGTAACCCTTACAATTCACTGTTTGTTTGACCTCCGGACAGTGCGGACATGCGTAGAGGACTACAAAGTTCTTCCCGGGGTGGCAGTTAGAGGTGTCGTTACGGACGATTTTACCTTCGGGGATCAAGAAAAGATTCACGCTAAATTGACAGTATCTTTCTTCTGGACCTAAACGCTGTGAGCGAAGATTCCTATAAGCTGACGGCATCCTGTTTGGTGGTGAACCCGAGGTATTTCTCAAATGGCGGAAAATAGATGGGCGTACCATGGGAACTGTCAGTAGTGAAAGTGAAGGTTATACGTAACACCAGTAGCAGGTCTTGGTTTGACAGCCGACAATTTATGCATTGCATCGATTGTAGAAATATTCCTTTGTTTTCTTTTTGGAATTTCTGGGAGCTGCGAGCTCGATTATCCAGATTTTCCGCCGATGAAGCCCTGGGCAGCATAGTCCGGAAGGGGAGAGTTGGTGGATTGGACCTGAAGGGACCAAAAACAAAAAATTACCATAGTTTATTAACTATGTTCGTAAAGATTTTTATATAATTCCTTTGTTTATATTCCTCTAAGTTTCCAAATAGACCAAATTTTTAGTATTACAGCTTCGACTTATTACGGTTATTTATTATTTACAGTGTCTACGTAAGTTGGCGTCATATGGAAAACTTCTTTATTGTTAGTTTTATAAAAAAAGTTATTCTTTATAAACAGTTCTGTATGGTCCAAAAGCTAAAAAGCAACCATCAGATATTAAATTGTATCAGTCCTCTACGAGGTTTGAGCAAAAATGTAATTTTGGCTTAAGAGTAAAATACCTGTATTTTTGCTAATATCAAAAATTGTTAATAATAAAAGATATTTAGAATTAAAAATCACTTTTAATTATGTCATTTTATTTATTTACAAAAAATGTTTTTTTTCTGCGATAATGGTGAAAATTTAGGATTGTGCATTAGTGCACTACATTTCATGATTATAAATGTCATAGAAGAGTTTTAAATAAATTTTTAACATGTATTTTTATTTTAACAAAAAGAATGTACAATGTTCAAACTTAGATTTTTGCAAAAAAACATATATTTTTTTTTAAATGAACAAAATTGTATATTTAAAAGAAATTTTTATTTCTAAACATCTTTTCTTTATAACAATATGTGATATTAGCTAAAATACAGATACTTTACTATGAAGGAAAAATTACATTTTACAAACCTCGTAAATGACTGACACAGTTTGATATCTGATGATTGTATTTTGGGTTTTTGGACCACGCAAAACTTTTTATTAAGAATATTTTTTTCGTAAAATTAATGATAAAAAGGTTTCTTATATGACGCCACCTTACGTAGATACACTGTATATCCTATTCACACGAATTAAAAGGGTAAAGGGTAAAAATAAACAATAAAACCAAATATAACACAGAGCTCGATATTTGACCAGCTGTCTGTCAACCTTTAAGTTGGCTATGCATTCAAAAAAAAACGCTGACTTACAGCGGTCTCAGTCTACTAAGTTGGCTAACTTAGCCGCTGAGACCTCCTGAATGTACCCAATAACAATAATTATTATTAGTAACGAATTTGTTTTATTTAAAGGTATGAACCATGAACGTTCTATCTAGAAAAATGTAAAAGTTAAATTTCCATTTTTCAATATTATGTACAAATCTAAAGAAAGCTCTATTGTTGTTTTTATCTTTGGACAATTCAAGAAGGCTAAAATCCTAAATACAAACGTACCGTGGGTGTCTTAAGCCAGGTAATAGGGAGTTTGTTGACACGGGACCGTAATACTTGAAGATTTGTAGGAAAAGTAAAGATATCCTCGGGCAGTACATTCTACATTCAAGAAACTTTAGGGATACAAAAAAAGAAAAAAATATATAATAAAATGTTTAAGGCCTGTGCAGTTGGACCGAATAGGGATGCATACGTGCGGCACCATAAGTTTCTTAGCATTAGCAAATCGCGTATTTCAAGTTGTAAACATAATTAGATTTTTAAATTAGGTAGTAATTAAGTAGAATTATGAAACATGTTTCTATTTTAGGAAATTATATGTACCGCATTCCAATTTCACCGACGTTTGCCGGTGAAGTTAGTGTTTGGCATCACCAACTTAAAGAAAAAGGTCTTAAATTTGGCGGAGTATGGCTTTTTGCTAGACCAGTCCTAGTTTTAACTGATCCAGAATATATTAAAGATGTATTAACAAAGGTAAAATGATCTTTTACTCTTAATTAAACCTATTTTGCGAGATCAATAAACTATAAAGTTTTGATAAGTATTTAGGGTGGGTCAAAAACAAAAAACTGTTTTTCATTTTGTACTCTGGTTGGTAGACACGATTTTTAAGCTGAATCATTTTTCGTTTTAAATTTTGCAACTAACTAAGAAATAATTATTGACAGTTGAGTTTCTACTATTTTTATCTGAAAATAAACTTTTTACAAAAAGATCTTTTATACTTTTAGGTAAGTAACAAAATTCAAAACAAAATGGTATTTCTTTTAACATTCTTTAATATTTGACCTTGAATACCGTTTTAACAGTAAGATTTATGAAGGAATATAGGAGACCTTTTTGTGGAGAGTTTAATTTCCGATATACATAGTAGAAACTCATTTGTTAATATATATTTTTTAGTAAGTTACAAAATTCAAAACAAAACAGTTATTTTTCTTAAAATTATTTATTCTTTGACCTTAAATATCTTTTTAATGGTTAGATTAATTACAAATACATAAAATCTATTTTACAGAAAATTTAATTTTCTACAAACATGTAAGGCAAGATATTTTTTCAATATAGTAGAGACCAAGATATGTATTTTTTTTATAATAATAAAGAAAAAATAAAAAACTGAAAGGCAAAGGACGTTCCTAATACAATTTTGAGCTCATACTTGAAGGAAATTTTTTAAGGTCTCTACCAACCACTTTTTTGAAGTATAAAATGAAACCTGTCCTAATAAGTATCTTATTATTTAGCTAGATGTGTTTAATTGTATCTGCTGCGTCATTATTGATTTGATAACGCATTTAATTTACTCATGACGTGTTATCAATAAAAGACAATGAGCTGATCTAAACAAATATTAAAATACTTAAGAATATTAGGAAGGACTTAAAAATTACTTTAAAAATAAATTGGTTTATTTATTGAAAAAAAACTAAATGTTTCTGCGGCATTTATTACACTGGTCCACAAAATTTAACTTTATTTGTTACACAACTTTTTCATTTTAAAAGCACTTAAAGAATGATATCAATTAAATAATAACAGCATTTGCATAACACGTCAGATTTTATTGTAATACTCATTTAAAAAATATATAGGCACATACAGGGTGTTCCACCGGGAACTGTTGCGATCGATTTCTCTATAAGTACGCTTTGGAAAATTTAGGTTACATTATAAAGTCAGTGGGGGACATACAACTAAAATATTTTGACAGTTTTACCACTTCTGGTTATACCGGAAGTTGATGTCAACTTCCCTATTTTAAATGAAACACCCTATATATTATTTTTAGATTTTGCGTAAAATTCTAAACATAATTTATGTTTAATGTTCTATACCTAAGACCAACCGTTTTTGACCTATTTTAAATTTTATGTCAAAAATGACGTTTGCAAGTCATTACATAACCATCAATTTCTTCTAAACAAAAGCCTTTAATATGAGTTGGGGTTGGGTTCCTTGTAAAAAATGAACTTCTTTGGTGGACTGTATCAATATTTTTACAATAAATAAATACAGAGTGGCCAAAAATAGTCGTTAAAAATTATTACAACAAAAATCTAAAAAGCCATTTTTTTAGAATACGCAGAAACTAAAAAATAAATAGTATATAGGGTGTTCTATTTAAAATAAGGAAGTTAACATCAACTTCCGGTATAACCGGAGGTGGTAGAGCTGTCAAAATATTTTAGTTGTATGTCTCCCACTGACTGACAGCGAACTATTTTGAGAATTTTATCGCGGCAGTTCCCAGTGGGACACCCTGTATATCAATTGCAAGCAGTATAGGAAAAACATTTTTTTACTGCTTTCCAAAATATTTAGCCTATTTTGGTGTCCAATAGCTTTGGTTTCCATTTATATTAGTATCCCTTTTTTTAGGCCAAAAAAAAGTTATTTACAATGCTTATCACTTATTACTGACTGCTTCTAGATTTTCAGGGAAATGTCAAAATGATAATGTTAAATAATAATTTTTGCTTTTATGACAGTTCAGCTACTCCATTTATTTAGGGATTTAAAATGTGAAATTTAAGGCTTAAATAAAAACCAAATAGTCATAAATAGTCACTAAGCGTAACGAGTTGGTCATCCA
Organism: Listronotus bonariensis; assembly: GCA_014170235.1. Classification (NCBI taxonomy): domain Eukaryota; kingdom Metazoa; phylum Arthropoda; class Insecta; order Coleoptera; family Curculionidae; genus Listronotus; species Listronotus bonariensis. The sequence goes on along the minus strand of JACEGR010002111.1, from coordinate 21,168 downwards.
TACACCAACTTTTACAACGTGTTTAAAATATCGGAGCCATCAAAAATTTTAAGATGTCCAAAAATTATAATTTTAGATTAAAAAAACAAATTCTGAAAGCTAGTTACAATAAGAGAATTAGTCATAGGTATTTAATATTTGGTCAAAGATATTGGTATAAATATATAAAGAGTTGAATATTTCAAGTTCACTAATTGCTACATAAATATATTTAGCACTTCAACATCAACATTCGTAAGTCGTTTCATGCTGTAATAATTGGTCACGATTGGTCAATACGTCACAGTAATTGGTCAGCAGTAAAAATAAATTAAAAGAAGTTATATCAGATAAATTTATTGCTACATGAAAAGCTACAAATTAAGACGCAGTTTTGGATAAGAAACAATTTTATTAGTATCTCACAATTTTTACTCCACGTTTAATAATTTATGTCTGAAAAGAATGTAATAGAAATTAGTATATAATAAATATACAGGGTGTTCATAAAATGCGTTAGGAAATTTTAAGGGGTCATTCTGCAATGTAAAATAATGTTGGTAAGTCCTTTGACAAAATGTTGAAATCTCCTGGTTACCAAGCTACAGGGGTTAAAAGTTCAATTTTATTTTTCTTTTTTCGCCATATTGCATTTATTTTTTAACCAATCTAGTTGAAATTTGGCACACAAATAGTGCTTTGCAGATTCTAAAATTTTTAGGTAAAAATGCTTTTCTTTAATACCGCCAGAGGGCACTTAACTTGAAACCTAAAATTTATTTACATCATAACTTTTTATTTTGACAGATATCGCAAAGTTGGGGGCGCCATTTTATAGACAATTAAACACTTAAAAATTAAGGTACTCTTTATTAGAGTCAATAAACCCCACAGTTTATACACCAATCGACATGAAGGTTTTCATCAATTTCAATCAAATTACCTACATACATACAGGGTGTCCCGTAACTCAACCAAAAAACTTTACGGTACGATTCTACAACGAAAAATAAGAAAAAACCTTATATGAATATAATATGTCCTAAGCGTCTTAGTTTTTCAACTACGGGGTGTTAAAAATTTATTTTTAATTTATTTATTTCTTTAATATTAAACACACCGTCGCGTCGCTCAAAAACTAAGACGTTTAGGACATATGTTTATATAAAGTTTTTAATTTTTAAATTGTAGAATTAATTTTTAAAGTTTGTCCGCTAAGTTACTGGTCACCTCGTATGTATGTAGCTAATTTGATTAAAATTTATAAAAACTTTGATGTCGATTGATGTATAAACGGTAGGGTTTATTAACTTTAATAAAGAGTACCTAGTTTTTAAGTTTTCGATTGTCTATAAAATGACCCCCAGTTTTACGATATCTGTTAAAATAAAAAGTTATGATGTAAATAAATTCCACATGTTTAGGTAAAGTGCCCTCTGGCGAATAAAGAAAAGTACTTGTATCTTAAAATTTTAGGATCTGTAATGCTCGATTTGTGTGTCAAATTTAACTAATTTAGTATAAAAATAAAAGTAATATGGCGACGATACGATTAAAGAACTATTTAAATTTTATAAATAGAAACCACGTAGTAAAAATTGTCAGGTATTCTTAGAATTGCGTTTTATTAAAAACCGCATTTTGATTTAAAGCTCTTCACAGAATACTTACTTAATACTAAATCGTTATCTTTATCATAACGATAAAAAATAGTATTTTGTTTTAACGATCTTTTTTTCATAAAAAAAAATAATTTTCTAAACCTATTGTAATTATTTTAACAGACAGGGTGTTTAATTTTGGATGCTTTTACGAAATATCCCAAGAACCGTAAGGAATATCAATATTCTAATACAGGGTGTCCCACCGGAAACTGCTGCGATCAATTTCTCGAAAAGTACGCTTTGGAAAATTTTAAAATTTTGGTAACAATATAAAGTAAGTGGGGAACATAAAACTAAAATATTGTGACAGCTCTACCACTTCCGGTAATACCGAAAGGTAATGTTGACTTCCTTATTTTAAATGGAACACCCTATTTATTAATTATTTTTAGATTCTGCCCAAAATTTTAAACATAATTTATTTGTAATGTTCTATACCTAAGTACAATCGTTTTTGACTTATTTTAAATTTTATGTCAAAAATTACGTTTGCAAGCCATTACATAATCATGAATTTCTTTTAAACAAAAGCCTTTAATATGAGTTGGTGTTAGGACCTTGTAAAAAAGAACTTCCCTAGTACAGTGTTTCGATATTTTCACAATTATTAAATAGAAAGTTGTCAAAAATAAAGATTGAAAATCATCACGACAAAAACCTTAAAAGTCAATTTTTTAAATAGAAACTCCTATCTTTGGATAAGGAAAATAAAAGATAGGGGTTTCCAGTTAAAAAATTGACTTTTAGGTTTTTGTCGTGATAATTTTAACGATTATTTTTGTCCACTCTGTTTTTATTAATTGTGAAAATATCAATACAGTCTGTCAAAGTAGTTCTTTATCTACGAGAAACCCAACCCCAACTTATATTAAAGGCTTTTGTTCAGAGAAAATTGATGGTTATGTAAAGGGTTGCAAACGTCATTTTTAACATAAAGTTTAAAATAACTCAAAAACGGTTGGACTTAGGTTCAGAACATTATGCATAAATTATGTTTAGAATATTAGGCAGAATGTAAAAATAAATAATATATAGGGTGTTCCATTTAAAATAGGGAAGTTGACATTAACTTCCGGTATAACCGGAAGAGGTAGAGCTGTCAAAATATTTTAGTTGTATGTCCCACACTGACTTTATATTGTTACCAAGTTTTCAAAATGTTTAAAAGCTTAATTTTAGAGAAATCGATCGCAGCAGTTCTCGGTGGGACACCCTGTATAGGACTCGCAAACCCTCTGTTGTTTTGTTTCTTTTTTCAAGAAAACGACTATAGTAAAAACAGTTTATGTCTATACGATTCATTTCGGAGCTGCAAGGTAATTTTCAGATTTTGATCATATTTACAACTTGCTTAAACTCGTTAAGTTAAAGTTATAAAAATATTTTAAATAGGTAGGTAAATTGTGTTGCTTTTTTTCTGTAGAGTATTGTGATGTTATCAGTTGTTTTCTTTGTTGGTCAGTATTTGAGGAAATAACCCATCTTGGGATTTTCTTATATTTTTTCGAATATTTTTATGTATGTTATATTGGGCTCTTCAAAATAATATACATTGTGTTTACGTAAGTTTTATTAGTAATTTTGCAAAAAAAAGTCATTTTTTTATAAAAAATTAAACATGGCATAAAACCTAAATTGCAACCATCAAATATGAAATTGTCCTATTTGTCTACGAGGTTTGGGGACGTCCATTAATCATGTGATGTTTTTTACCAAAATTTTAGCCCCCAAGTGATACCTGATAAGGTTTTAAACTAACCCCGCTCCCCATTCGCTTTTACTTGTACTTTTTGGTAGAAAATATATAATTATATTTTTTTACAATATTATCTTTAAATAAAAGTAAGTTGAATCTAATTTTATTCTAGAAAATAAAGAGCCGTTATAAAAATATTTAGATTGACATTAAAATTGCAAGCTTTTCAACAAAAAAATAAATACACGTGATATCTTTCCTACACCCCCTTTCACCTTAGTGATGTTTAGTGATTTTTTCTGAACCCCTTTCCCTTTGTTCAAGCCTCACGTGAATAATAGACGACCCCTTTAGTAAAAGAAATATTTTTTTCCTAGGAGTAAAGTGCCTTTAATTTTGCTAATATCAAAAGTTGTTATAAAGAAAAGAATTAAAAATTACATCTTAATATGCAACTTCGTTAATATATTAAAAAAAACTATTTTTTTTTGTATTTTCTTTTCTGCAATAATCAAGAAAATTTAATTTTTTACATTAGTGCATTGTGCATCATTCTTGTTTTAATAAAAGTACATTTTAAAAGGTTTTTTTTATTGTCCTATAAAGTTAATAATTTAACAAAAATTGAACTAACGTACAAACCTAAACTTTTACCATTTAAAAACAAATAAAAAAATTGGAAACAAAAATTATTTCATATTTAGAGGTAATTTTTAATTCTAAACATCTTTTTTACTAACAATTTTTTAATATTAGCCAAAAACAGGTACTTTACTCTTAAGCAAAAATTACATTTTTGACCAGCCTCGTAGATGACTGATACAATTTAATATTTGATGGTTGTTTATAAGGTTTTGGATAATGCAGAACTTTTTTAAAAAATAACTTTTTCTTGTAAAATTAATATTAAAAATGTTTCCCATATGACGCCAACTTACGACACACTGTATAAGAACGATTTTTTTAAAATCAGTATTAACATAATTTTACTTTTTTAATACACATAATTCTACTTTTTTAATACAAGAAAAAGTGGCAATGGAAAAGTGTTATTTATTTTAAAATCCGATTATGAATAATACCAGAAAAAAAAGCAAATTTCCAATTTTTCGGTTCTTTCCGGATATCTTCGAAAATACTCGGAATTTTAAAAGTTTTTAAACAGCATATTATGAGGCATATAAAACCTTACCTTTGTTCATTTCTAACCGACTTCGTATCTCTTTCCATTTTCAAAAGGCTCATACTGGCCCTCCTTATCTTGGACACGTTGTAAATATCCAAAATAAACTAAATAGCTGAGTTACCTATTTTTACAATGGTAGGTAATTAATTATATGTAAGTATATTATTTGTTACTCTGGCAGTAACAGAAGTATTCAAAAATAACTAAATCTTAAATACCATTTTCTTTTTTTTACTTTTAATCGTTAATGTGTATATTGGCATTTTATTATTAACACAAAAATCAGCAATAATTGACGAATAGTGTATTCTAATGTAGAATTTAATACAAAGTCGTAATTTATTGAAAAATACAAGGTGTTTCATTAAAAAAAACTTACTTGACAACAAAAATTATGTTTTGAGACACCTTGTATATTAACTGGTACTGTCAAGAAAAAACTTTGTATCCAAATAATGATTTTTTAATTTAAGTTTATTTTTGTATCTTCTACAGGAGCGACCTGATTTGGTGTATCACGAAAATCAGCAATAATTGACGAATAGTGTATTAAAATGTAAAATTTAATACAAAGTCAAAATTTGTTAAAAAATACAAGGTGTTTCAATAAAAAAACTTACTTGACAAAACAAATTATGTTTAAGTTGGAGAACCCTGTTTATATGTTTGAAAAACCCAAAGAAAACCTAATACACAAATAAAAATCCACATGCTTTTTTATAAGAAATAACACAAGTTGGTTAATTTTCTCAAAACTGTCCATCATAGAAAATAACTACACAATTAACCTATCTGAAGATTTTGTTAACTTAAATAACAAACGAATTAAAGAAAGTAGTAAAAATGGGCATAATCTGAAAATCACCCTTTAGCTTCGAGATAAATAGCACTAGCCCTGATTCATTCACTACAGTTGTTTTCTCAAAAATAAAGATCGAGAGTCCTACCCTAGATTTTTAATATTTTTTACAGTTTTTGAGAACCCGTTAAAACCATCAAAAATGAAACACCCTGTACAAATTAAATGTTTTAGGACTTTAACCATTTTACCGACAGAGATGTTTATGTCAACGAAAATCACGATCCAAGAGGAACACATCTTTTTAATACCCGAAGCGATAAATGGAGGGCGTTAAGGCAAAAATTAACACCGACTTTTACAACTGGAAACATGAAAATTATGTTTGGCAGTGTTTTAAAATGCAGTAATAATATGATAGAATTCGTAGATGAGTATGCCAAAAGAGGAGAAGATGTTGATATTAAGGAGGTACTTACAATAGCAATATATATTAGGGGAAGGAGGGGCAAGACGGGATATCGGGTGTCATCGGTCGTACGAACGACTGATCACAGCTGATCTGGCTTGTATTGATGCGTTACTATCTTGTTTAGTAGTCAGCGTTGTGACAGGCTTGTTAGTCCATGCAGGTTTGCCCTAAACTCAAAAACTCGGTTTTCGTCAAGTTCGTTGCAATTTTTGTGTTGTACATGGCATGTAATTTTCACCTTGACGTTAGTTTTTTAGAACGCATGGACAGTTAGGGAATTATTTATAGTGCCCGGTCCAAGTAAGTAAATTCAAGCTATCTCAAACACTGACTTATTACATAGAACACGGGCCGTCGGGTATCAATAATAATGGCCGGTCAAAGTGATAAATTATTCATTTTTCCCATCACTCTATGGCATTATTAATAATGGCCAGTCCTTATTAATAATGATAATACCCAGTTAATCACGTTGCCCGTAACATACACATTACGAAACTATACCTACGGGGTGGCTAGTTTTAATTAGAATTCACTGTATTTACTGAAAGCTTAAATTAAAGTGACGTATTTATTTCTTAATTTTTAAACATTTTCTATCTCTACACCCAATAGTTTTAAGTTGTCCTATAGATAAAATACTATATTTTTTTTAGGTTCTTGCATCCTTTACATCAGACGTTATATTTTGTGTAGCTTTTGGAGTAGATTGCAATACTTTTAAGGATACGCATCCTGAATTTCGTGAACAAAGATTGGAAATATTTCGCTTTAGGTTAAAGTTGATACCAAAGTTGCTTACGATTATGATTTTCCCCGAACTAGCAAGAAAATTAAGAATAAAATGTAAGAAATGTCTAGTGTTCTTAACAATGATTTAAAATGGCTATAACTGGAAGAACCTTTTAAGCACATACAATTGTATTTGCTATTATATATGTATAGACCTCTAAAAAACACATGGGAAAAAAATTGGCTCATGGATTTTTAGGTTCCTAGATAAGCAGAGATAATAAGCACAAATATGTTTTCCTCTTATAATAATTGAATAATTTTTATTCCAAAACTGTTTAACTTTTTGAAGGTCACTGGATTAATGCTTCTCCTGTGTGTTTTTCTTTGCCATTTCGGGTTCACCACCTAGATCCGACCACCGCCCCCTGCGCTGCAACCCTAGAGCCTTATTGTGCCTTGACCCTACTCCTTCTTATTCACACACTATTTATTCGATAACTTGGATGGTTGCTGCTGAGTCCGTCGACTGACTTTCGAGCACCGGGTACAGGCGGGTATCACCCATCCAAGTTATGGCCGCGCTCGACGTTGCTTGACTCCGGCGACCGTCTCTGCCGATCTCACCAGTCCAGCAACGAGGGCGGCGCCACGGACTTCTATACTTTTATTTATATGTATTTTAGCACAAAAGAAATAACCAAACAGTTTTTTGGTAACGTTGTTAAAAGTGCAATGGAATACAGATCTAAAAATAACATAAGAAGGCCTGATTTTTTGCAGCTGTTAATAGATATAAACCAAAATTCCAAGGACGAAAAACAACACATTACTTTTGATGAAATTGTAGCTAACACTATATTATTCTTTGTGGCAGGTAAGTCCTAGATTAATACGATATACAATACAACCCCAGTGTTGTATTCATGGGACATTCTATCGACTACTGACACCACTGCTTGACTTTCACTATAAAAGAGATAGATGCAGAAGAAGGGTACCAGTGTTGCCAACTTAGGAGTTTTCTCCCAAAATTTAGGGGGTAAATAAGTGGGATGGAACTTTTCTAGGGGTGTAATTTTTAGTGGTATTTTCAGTTTTTTTTTAATTCTTAAATAATGGAGGTTTCCCCTCAAATACATTTAAAAAAAACGTTTTGAAAGAACCTAAACCAGAACTAACCAGAACTAACCAGAACCTTTTTTTTTGTCTTTTATGTTTTGGACTGTAGAATATCAAATTTGGAAAAGAAATACATTTACATATTATAATGTTTTAGGTGAGGCCTGTTTTTGCTGTTCAAAGTTTATTACGGTAAAAAATTATTTCTTCTTTTAGGGGATTTAGGCGATTTTCAGGGGATTTCGACTTGAGTTTAGGGACAAATATTTCTGAGAGTTGGCAACACTGAGGGATACACTTGCTGCAACCGGCAGGATGACAACATTCAAGAATGATTGTTATTTTATATTTACTATATGATATAGGGTATATTAATTAAAGAAAAAAGTGTTTATTTTAATAATGTAATGAAAGTAAATGTTTAACTTTCATAAAATAAATCCGTAAAATTAACGCAATAAATCCCTAAAACACCAATAAAGTCACAAGAAATGACGTCACGAGTAGATAAAGTGCATTTAGATCAAGAAGATAAACTTTCTTATAAGGAGCGCTCGTCCCATTTAGGTCTATGTTCGCTAAATTTTGTTACGTAATCTCTTCCCAAATTTTTTGTTTACAATCGTACTGGAAACTTTTTGCGCGGTTTTGGTGTTATTTTTTGCTTTTTAGTCATCGGACTTTTATATATGTTTAGTTTAGTCTCTCCGCGATCTTCAAGTTGTGCGGTCACGTTTCATAGGAGGCTACATAGCGTCCCCGGGCAGGCAGCTGAAGGAGTTGTACGGGCGTTTCTGTGCCCTTGGGGATCGAGAAAAGACTCACGCTAGATTGATAGCATCTTTCTTCTGGAACTAAGCGCTGTGAGTGAAGATTCCTAAAAACCTGATGTTTTTATGTTAGCGGTGTGCACGTGTTTTCGTAACGGCCGAGGACGGTGGCGCCCTCTACAGGAAGCATCAGCAAGTGACAGTGAAGGTTATGCACAAAAACAGTAGCAGTTTTTGGATTGACAGCTACAATTTATGCATTGAATCGATTATTTTTTCGTATCGCACAAAAGTAAATATTTGAATAATTTGAACCGGAATTTCTGGGAGCGGAAAGCTCGACCATCCAGATTTTCCACGTACGAAGCCCTGGAAAGCGTAGTCCGGAAGGGGGAGAGCTGGTTAATCGTCTTGCAACGGGACCAACAGCAGAGAAAGCAAAGCAAAGCATGTTTAGTTTATATTTATAGTTAAATTAGGTAGTTATTAGTGGTGCAGTTACAGTGAACTTTAAACCTGTCAACAGGGGCCACTGAACCTGGAATATATTTTTAAGGGAATTTACGTTTCTATCGTTATTAAGGATAGGATTCTAATTTTTTATGATTTTATTAGGTAAATTCATTTTATTTTATGCAAGTATCGGTTTATTTTGTCACATAAAAAAATATTATGGCAAAAAGTTGACGTCACAAACATAACCTATATTTTCGGACAAATATAAAAAATTAACCGCTCCTTATTAGAAAGTTTGTCTCCTTGCGTTTAGATCACAAATTCAAGATTCTTATTTCACCTTATCTTAGAGCAAACACTGACTAAAGGTGGCGTTGCCGCTTTGCATGCTAACAGCTTTTGTGATAGAGAAACGCACCCCTGTTTGCTAGTGACATCACGTCAATATAAACAGCGACGCCACAATAAAATGTATGTTTTAGCGGGAATTTAAAACTTTAAATTATTATCGTACTTTTTCTACTAAACAATTGTTTTTTGCAAAGACAGTATATTTTCTTAGAAATAGCACATACTTTTGAACATGACAGAACAGTTTTTAAAAACGTATGCCTACTGCAGCCAAACATAGCCATTTCATCATCGTAAAAGATTCAATGTTAGCGGTACAATTCTTTATAAACAAACGTATCCCCATGGTCCTTAATTAAACTTAAATTATATACAGCGTCAGCTAAGTCAAGAGGTTTGTTTAATCATAAACAGCATCAGCTAAGTCAAAAGGTTGGTTCACGGGCAATGCTTGGAAAAGAGACGATCTAATGCTTGTAGAATATCAGCAGGTAGAGATTAAATAGATTATTTCGCATTTAGACTGGGTGACACAGTGCGTCGATTTGTGGACAAAATGCCCAAATTAATATATTTTTAAAAACTTGCATGACTTGGCATATATCTGATAATGTGCTAGATTTAAATTAATATTATAATATTGCATTTTGTATTAGCAAAGTATTGTCCCTACATAACTATTAATAACAGAACACTTTTAGGCAATAAGTGTGATAAGTATGATTTTTTCCCTAAATCCCTATTCCTCAATGCAATGTGCATCGATCCCGCTTTGGTGTTAGGTTATTACTTTACCAGCCTGTACAAAATCAGCCAGTTAATTATACAAGTAGACAATGCGTGGAAAAAAAAACAGTCTAATACGAATACCGCATGTAAACATTTCGGATTGGGTGATTAACCCCAAAGAAGATTTACTTTTTAATAAGAAGCGCTCGATTTTTTATATTTGTCCGAAAATATAGGTAATGTTTGTGACGTCACCGTTTTGTAATACTATTATTTCATCGGACAAAATAAACCAATACTTACATACCATGAAATAAAATCACTAAAAAAACATAAAAGAAAATAATTTCTTACTCTTAATAACGATTTAAAGGTAAATTCCCAAAGGTACCCCTGCTTACAGGTTTTAGAATTCTCTGTAACTGCAGTACTAATAACTACTCAATTTAACTATAAACAATAAAAATATAAACAAACAAAAACAAAGACTAAACAAATATAAAAGTTTAATGACTAAAAAGCAAAAATTAATACCAAAACCTCGAAAAAGCTTCCAGTACGATTGTTAACACAGAATTACGGGAAAAGATTACGCCACAAAATTTAGCGAACATAGGCTTAAATGGGATTAAGCGCTTCTTATTAAAAAGTTTAGTTTCCTTGGACTAACCCTAGTTTCACACTAACCCGGATTCACTGTACTAAGTGATAAAAACTTATATGGAGCCATGAGTTTACCCACTTTCCGGATTTTTAACGTGTGAAAGGTCTCATATGACTCCATACAGTTTGATAGCGTCGGCGTCGGTTGGTCGGTCGCCTGACTCCCGCTAATGTAAAAAGGCGGTAATATTACATGTTTTGTTATTGCATTACTGGCATATATACCTTTAGGCGCGATTCATACTATCGGTACGATCCCTGTTTGTTTTCAGTTCGATCTCGTTCCGATAAAATATTCTTATGTGCAAAACAAATGGGCATGTTCATACTTTCGATACGGCTACAGTCTCGGTTCTGTTTCATTTCAATTCCAATACTTTCCAAAGAATATTTAAGGCATCAACTACTAATAAAAAGACTTAAGGGGACCTGTAGCGAGAGAGTGGGAGCCAAACACAACAAGATTATGTCGGATCGAAATCGAACTGAGAACGAACCGGGATTATACCGATCAATCGTATGAATCGCGCCTTAAATTGCTGATCCAATATACCTTTTACTAAGCTAAACCTGTATATTTGTACATAAATATATTGTGATTTTTATAGTTCTTTATTACTTTAAAACCTATTCAATCAAAACTGTTTTTTTTTAGGTTTTGATACTTCGTCAAATTTAATGCATTTAACGCTATATGAATTAGCGAAAAATCAGGAGCTTCAAGAAAAAACCAGAAAGAGAAATAAACAATGTTTTAAAAAATCACAACGGAGAATTAACGTATGAAGCTCTTCAAGATATGACCTATCTAATGCAGGCTATGGATGGTAAGAAAAAAAAACTTTTTAAAATGCATAAAACTATATTTTAAAAAGGTTTTTGTCACCGTATAAAAATAAATACGAACCTAATATTAATTTATGTAACAAGTCCATAAAGAGGCACTTTTGTGTTGTTTGAATTCAGGGGATGGCCCGGGGGATATTCCACCCGAAGCAAGAAACTTCTCCTTTGGAGAAATTTGGTATCAATTTATAGAAAGGAAGAAATATAATCTAAAATTATACAGGATGTTATAAAAATACTTTAATATAGTAAAATCCCAAGATCCTGACGTAAAATTAAAAATGGCGAACCACTATTAATTACCAAAATATTTAATTCCAAAATGTCTAAGTTAAAGGTAGTCAAATTACATACCCGCCACTGTCAGCGACCTCTTTAAAACCTTTGTTTTGATTTATTGGATATTTTTACACATTTCCTATTTCTCAATAAAAATCACATTATTTACCAGTAAAAATACATTAAACACATAAAGCAAGTTATTCGTACACGCACTGAAAGCCATATTAAAAACAAATCCGCAAGAAAAATTGAGGTGCAAGGGGCACGATACAACCAATATTTGTCAAAATTAGTACAGGGGAGTTACTGATCATTCTAAATTTAGGAATTGCATTTGCGATGTTTCATAATTAAATATCCTTATTTGCTTTACTTTACTCTTTTTTTTAAAGAATCTTAAAAACGTCACAAAAATGCTATTAATGAATTTAGAACGTCCTGTTTAACCTCTGTACTTATTTTGACGAACATTGGTTGGATCGTTTTTTAGATAATTAACCATAATTAGCCGTTTTTGTAATAATTTCAAAAAGGACGGCCATTCCTCAAGCTTTTACCAAGTAAATGCTGAAGTGCCACAGGGTTTAGGTCTGGCACCAACATTGTTTCTTCTTCACATCAACGACCTTCTCTCGTCCACAACTAATTCCATTCATAGTTTCGCCGACGATAGTACCCTTCATTCCAGTTTTCAGGTTCCTAAACCCATTACTAAACCTGATTTGGAAAACAAACACAGAGCGATGCAGATATCTCTTTCGCTGGATCTTAATTTAATATTGGATTGGATAATCTCGTCCATTTTAATGCATCCAAAACACAATCATGTTCCTTGTCGCGAAAAAAGTAATCATCAAATACTTATCCTCTACTTATGAGCGGCAAAGTTTTACAGAGCAAAGACACCTTCAATTTGTGGGCGTCACATTTGAAAGTAACTTTAACTGGCACAAACACATTGTATCTATAGCCATGGCAGCTTTAAAAAGCTTGGATTTCTCTTTTGAGCCAACAAGTATTTTTACCCTTCTAATTTATACACTTTATATGTGTCCCAAATCCGACCCTTGGAATATTGCTCTCATATCTGGGGCATGGCGTCCTCCACAACCCTAAGCATTCTTGATTCCATTTAAAGAAGAGCTATTCGTCTCATTAATGATCCCTCACTTACAGAAAGGCTTTCCTCTCTTGCCCATCGTCGGGCTGTGGGGATTTATCGAATTTTATAGGTACTTCCATGCTTTCTGCTCCGAATAATTGTCCAGAATAGTTCCTCTAGTCACGGTTCCCACCAGATAAACTCGTAGTGCCGCGCGTATGCAGCCCTATACGGTCCAAATGGACAGGCCCCGAACTTTCCACTTTGTTCGTTCTTTTATCCCTAGAGTTTCTAGAATGTGGAACCTGCTGCCCGCGGAGGTCTTTTCTTCCCCCAAATCTTCAAGTATATAAGTCCCGTGTCAACAAACTTTCTCTTACCTCGCTTAAGACACCCACGGTACCTTAGTATTTAGCGCTTCGTGGTTTGTCCAAAGATAAAAAAAGGTATTATGCCATATCTCCGAAATTGACAGGAGTAAAAAAACAAATTTATTGACTTCGTTTCCGGCATGAGGTTGGTCCAAATAGCATTTGGTGCCTGAGCCAGCAATAAAATGGAATTTATGATAATAAAATTTTTAAAAGCTATTTAGGGGTCCCTTTTGACGAGTCTTCCAAAAATATTCATACCGTCATATATGGAAGCGGTGCTCTAACCCAGACTGTCGATTTTGACGTGTTTTGGGTATGGGACTGAGCGAATGTGTTAATTTTTTTGTCAAGCAAGTTTACCACAATGTTTAACATGCAATTTCAAAACATTGTGTCAAAAATGTAAGGATTACAGCCACAAAACCAAAGCTCAAAATTGACAGGTTACGGGTATCAGACTGGAAGGGTTTCGTTACTGTTACCCTAACTACTTCAACAAAATGTTTAAAAATTGCATGTAAAACATTGTGGTAAACTTTTTGACATAAAAGTGACGCGTTCGCCCAGTTCGACACCCGAAACTTGTCAAACTTGATAGACTATGTTAAAGTGCCTCTTCCATTTATGGCCGTATGAATATTCGTGGTAGACTCCTTAAAAGAAACACCTATAAATAGGTTATAAAAGGGGTCCCATCATAAAGTCCATTTCATTGCTGGCCCAAAAACAATTTTTTTTATAGGTCGTAAAAAATATGCTTTTGTATAAAAACATAAATTAATTATAAAAAAAAACATTCTATTTTTAGAAACTATGAGGCTCTATCCACCATTAATAGGCTTGGCTAGAGTGTGTACAAAGGACTATAAACTTAGAGACACTGATATTGTCATTGAAAAGGGAACGGCAGTAGCTATTTCACCACTTGGTTTGGGTAGAGATCCAGAGTTCTTTCCCGATCCAGAAAAATATGATCCCGAACGATTTAGTCAAAAGAATAGGAGGAAATTTCATCCATATGCGCACATTCCTTTTGGTGAAGGTCCGAGACAATGTATTGGTAAATAGAGATGATTTTTTTACTCGCGCCGCCGTTTTTAGATTATATTTGCCGAAAAACACTAAAAAACTTTAAATATTTAATAATTTTAGGGGCTAATGGCTGTCTTGGTGGGCTAAGCCCTCCCGGCCCCCTCCATATTGCGCCTATGTCAGCAATAAATAAATGTCAAAACTGGCAAATAGGATTTTCAGTTGAGAAATAATATTAAAATAAAAATGTGTAAATATATGTTTTTACTTTTCTAAGACACTCATAGAAAAACAATTGTTCCTAATACTTGCGCAACGTGTCTTTCCCGCACTTAAATCTTATCTTAACTGCTTCTGCATGCGGAAAAGTATCAGTTTGCCCACTTGTTAGGAAAATAACTATTACTGTCTGTTTGTAAGGTAATATGCTATTTGCCTCCTTTCCCTTATTTTCCCATAGAATATGAATGCCTCCTAGATTTTTCAATACTTTATAACTTAAAAAAAATATATATAATTTTAGAATAGCAATTTTATTTAATTATGATGTTATTTATTATAAAATAATTTTTATTTAAACTGATCAAAGCTTAAAAACATTAACTGAAGTGTCACACTGGAAAAATGTTATTACTTATAATATCTGCAGCTATCTGTTTACTCGATAATATATATATATATATATATATATATATATATATATACATTTTTTAATTATTTATTAAATTTGTGTTAAATAATGTATTTCAACAAATGTATTGTTGCAGGCTTGCATGAAAATTATGGTCAAGACTACAGTTTGGACCAAATTAAACTTGCACACTTTTAACTAATAATAACTTCTTATTTGTTGCGCCCCTCTTTTCCAATTTTGAGCGGCGAATAGGTAAACATGTTTTCTGTAGGTTGGCCAATTTTGGTCAAACAGATTTAAAAAGTACTGGACTTACAGGACTTTTTCCAAAATGATGCAATAAACTCCGTTGCAAAAAAAAAAATATCCACAATTAGGCTAATAGGTACGGTTATTTTTAATTAATTAACTGTTAAGTTTGGTCACCATCCAACTTAGTAACCATGGTAACCTCACATTTTTTATTTTCAAAAGACACTGAAAAAAGTTTTTTTTTAAATCGAAAGAAATGCATGCTTTACGGAGAGCATTATTTATCAAAAATAATTATAATTCCTAAATCCTTAATTTTTGTCAGATTTGCAGTACTAAATTATTTTCCATAAGTTGTCTACAAGAAAAACGAATTAGCTTAATAATTGTAGCTAAATAAGATTTCTTTTGCAACGAGGTTAATTACAGTATTTTGGAAAAATCTAGTCCTGTCTAAATATATTTGACCAAAATTGGCAAACCTAGAAAAAACATGTGCACCTTTTAGCCCTTTAAAAATAAAAGGAAATAGGCGAAACAGATAAAACGCTATTATTAGTTAAAAAGTGTGCAATCTTAATTTGGGCCAACCTGTAAACTTTAATTTAAAAAAATAACCTCAAAATTTTTGACACACCCTGAATAATGAAAATCCCTTTTTTGTTAAATATATTCCAAGGCTAGATAACAAAATTCTGGTGTCCGACAAAATTTTCGGTTTCGGCCAACATTGTCCGAAACCAAAACTAATTTTAGAAGTGCGCTCGCCCAACTTCGTTTTTCGCGGGGATGCTATCCGCTATCCTAATTTAGAAAATTATAAAATTAATAAAATCAAATGGTTTTTAAACGTGGCCCTTTTTTGCTTTTCAATTTTTTTGGAAGCGCTGTATCAAAAGAAGTATATACACGCCCAAAATGTCAGTATTTTACGGTATTTTCATTTTAAAAAATTATAAAAAATATAAAATGTGGACCATTTGGTTTTTTTTTGCTCTACAATTTTTTTGGAACTCCCTTATCAAAAGAAGTATACATATATACGTCCCTTTAAGGTGTTTTATCCTTGACCACGTAAGTTTCGGTTTTGGTTTTGGCCGAAACTGAAGTCATGGCCGAAATTTCGGTTTTGTTTTCAGCCGGATAACCAGTTTCTGTCGGAATCTACCAAAATACGTATGTATAAATAATATGGACGCATAATGTTAAATTTAAACAAATAAATAATAGTTTAAAAAAACTAAAAAAACACGCTTTTATATGCAACCGAAATAAAAATTTGAAAATAATTTTTCATTACAAAGAGTTTGTCACTTCAGAGTAAAAAGCGTGGGGTGCTTAATATATTAAATGTTATAATTATTCTATTTGCAAATATCTATGAGGGAGAAGTTATGAAAAAAAAGGTAA
Organism: Listronotus bonariensis; assembly: GCA_014170235.1. Taxonomy (NCBI): domain Eukaryota; kingdom Metazoa; phylum Arthropoda; class Insecta; order Coleoptera; family Curculionidae; genus Listronotus; species Listronotus bonariensis. Next base: position 4,617 of record JACEGR010002111.1, on the reverse strand, counting down.
AATGCACCCCACGCTTTTTACTCTGAAGTGACAAACTCTTTGTAATGAAAAATTATTTTCTAATTTTTAGTTCGGTTGCATATAAAAGCGTGTTTTTTAGTTTTTTTAAACTATTATTTATTTTTCATTTTTAGTTCAATATATCAATTAGTTTTTTAAAAATAATTGCTCCAGTTTATTTACTAAAAAATGTTCTTCGCCATTTTGTCAAGAGTAGTATTAAGGAATTTATTTATCCTGGCGGTTCTAATCAGGATAACGGGATACTGTTTTTAAATTATTGCATTGTCATCGGTCCTTGATACGTGTGCAAAGTTTCAAAGAAATTGAATCGCTGGAAGTTGGCAAAAATTAGGCTCAAAGATTCCGTTACATAGAAAGATAGTTACAACCCAAGCTTATAAAAGCGTGTTAAAAAGAATAGTGATATATTAGTACTGTCACGTAGGGTAAAAAAATTTAAAAAAATTAAACTGCCATAAATCAGTTTGTGTCAAATATGTTTGAATTATTTTTTTAATTTAAATATCGCCTTGACCATGTTTTTAGGCAGCCCTATAGCAATATCTTAGTTTAAACACTATTTATAATATAAAACAGTTAAACACTATACAGGGTGTTTTCTAATTGTTCTAAGAAAATTTAAGGGCGTATTCCTAATAAAGCTACTTTTCTAAAAAAAAAAATTTATATAAACATGGGTTCTCAAATTTTTCGTTCTCAAGATACAGAGTCTTAAACTTTTCAAAAAACCTAAAAATTTTAAATAGTTTTTTAGTAAAACTTGTTAGACTAGATTTAAACGTTATTTAATTAAGAACTTGTTATGGTTTCATAAATGCTAATAAGAAGTTATATAACCTAATTTTTAAAAGAAAAGAATGCTTCCATATATTTTGTATGCTCTAGGATTACACAGTTTATCGGGTTTTATTTTTTCTAAAAAACTAAGCAAGACTACTTAAAAATATGAAGACACAAAAAGGTTGTATTTTAATGAGTTTTATCCGAAAAATAACATTGAAGTTGCAAAAAAGTCAGTAGCGTACATTTTTTTGTTAAAATATTAGCTAAGATGCGTCCCGCGTCGCCACCGGTCTCACAAATTTAATTTAGTTTAGGGCTAAATTAACTTTCTATTTTATTAAACACCACAGCCAAATTTTATTAAAATCGGGTACGGCATATTTAGGATGTTAATTATTCTTAAAAACACATTTTTTTCTTAAAGTTCAACACCCTGTATCTTAAAGACAAAGCATTTTCTGACCCATGTTTATATGAACTTTTTTTTCATAAAATTGGGTCAGGAATGTGCCCTCAAATTTTCTTACCGCAATTAGGAAACAACCTGTATATAATATAAAACATCCGGTAAAATGTTGGGTGCAGGTCGCTTCCTTTTCGTATTTTAAGCTGCGTCCAGACTTGCAACAATTCGCCAAACATACGTTCAAACAAGCCAACGCGCTCCTTTGATGCAAAAACTGACAAGCTCCGAATCACCGCGGAAATATTCCCCCAGCCTTTGGAACGACTTGAATTCCGTCCATGTTCACTTCCGCGCTATTTGGGGCTATGTGGCGCGCTATTCGGCACGGCGAATTGTTGCAAGTCTGGACGCAGCATTAGACTATAAATCAGTTTAAATACAAGAAATATGGGTCACTCTTATAAGTCCTCAAAAAAAAGCATACGCATGATTATTATTTTCCTTTATATAACAGGATGTTTTTATTTTTTAGGTCTTCGATTTGGTATTATGCAATCCAAAATTGGGCTTATACGCTTACTAACAAACTATAAGTTTACCATAAGTCCAAAAACCAAACTACCATTGACCATTGATCCCGCTAGATTCCTTTTGGAAACTCGCGAAACATTGTATTTGAAGGCCGAAAAAATTGTCTAAATGGAAATCTTTTGTATAATTTGTCATTACATATTCTGTAATAAACAGTAATAGTTGAGGATCTCTGGACCATTTTTAAAGTCAACAAGCTAATTTTTTGTGAGTAGCTTTATTTTTACAAAACGCCCAATATTTTCTTTACAACAATTTTTGTTGGTGGTAGCTTACAGGGGTAGGATAAATTAAATAAGTTGATTTGACAGATATCAAAAATTTATTACAAACAGGGATGTTCTCTATTTATTTTTAATATAATTATTTAAATAAATAAAATAAATAATTTAAGTTTTCATCATAGTCCCCTACCACCAATATGTATGGTTAACGATGTCTTCTAAGATAATTTCTACTAACCAGCTAATTTAGTTTGGTTGATTAAATATTATTATTTTAATTTTCCACTCATATTTTCCTATAAATTGAAAGGTACGTCATTCTGGTTTTTTGTTATTAACAAAATCAACATATTTAATCTCTGCTACTCCTGTATGCTACCACTAACGAAAATTGTTGTAAGGAAAATAGTTGGTCGTCTCGTCAAAATGAAGCTACTAACAAAAAAATTAGCTTGTTAGTAATGACTTTGAAAAATGGTCCTGGGATACCTAACTATAAATTAATATACAAAATATAAATATTTAATATATATATAATTTTTTTTGGCTCAACCTAATTATGTTACAAAAATTGTTGTTTGTTTAGTTTTTTCATTATTGTTACCTGTTTTATTTATGGCACTGGCTAAACGACCGCCGTCGGTTTTGCTTAATTATAGGAAGAAAACCGCCGTCCGGTGGTTTTATTATCTACGTATATGTTAACCGCCGAAAATTATAATTAATGTGTTATAAAAACACTTAAAAAATATTGACAAGCAGGAAAGCCGAAGAAGACTTATCAGGACGCCATCGTCAGCATTAAAATCAGCTAATATAACTTAAAATTCTTTAAAAAAATATTTTTCGTCTGAAAATTAAATTGTAAACAATAAAAAATTAAAATTGCTTAAAAAAACTTAAAAAAAGGGTTTTTATCTATCCGAATCGAACTCGGGACCTGTCGCTTACGGGTCAACACTCGTAACCCTGTGGCTATGGGAGAACTTGAATATTATTATAATAAAATATTAACTCAATCATACTTTAATTGGTAATATTTTACGTTTAGTTCTATGAAACGATCAGTTTTTTTTTCTTGCCGCTAAAATACTTCTGGTTTTTACTTTTCCAAAAGGTGTACATAACTTGGTACATATTTTTTAGCTTAGGAAGAGCTTCAACAAAATCTTCGTAGGTGTCAAACGTGTCTCCCAGTTTCATTTTTGTTTCTTGGTCAATAATAAAAATAATAATTAACAAATAATTATTAAAGTTAATTAACTTTAACTATTATTCCGCGGTTTTCAATGGTTTTTATGAGCAATACCGCCAAACGGCATCTTCTATCAATAAAATAGGTAATAACAAAATAATTATAATTTTCGGCGGGTTTTATATACGTAGATACATAAAACCGCCGGATGGCGGTTTTCTTCTTAAAATTGAGCAAAACCACCAGCGGTCGTTTGGCCAGTTCCTTTATTAATTTTTTAAACTGCAAAATCTTAAACATTCACATTTTGAACTTTAAATATCAAGTTTTTGTTTTTTATACAGAGTATTTTAAAAATCGTTACAAATATTTTACAAGCGAATTCTTAAGGTCATAAGACCTAAAAGTCTTGTTGTAAGATGCGGAGTGGTAAAAAAATTATAATTTTTTAAAGCTTAATAACCCTGTATCTCAAAAGTAAAGTATAGGGTAGGCAATTAGGAAAGTACGACGGCTGTATCTCGGGAACTATTTATCCTACGGCTTCCGAAAAAAAAATCTTTAGTAGGTAAATATTGCTGAGAGAAAAAATGCTGGAAATTTTTTGTAATATGCCTTTTTCTTTTTATTGCAAAATAGGAAGTGGGAAAAGGGACGAATATAAATTTAAAAAAAAATTAAACAAATTTCGTGTTACTTAACCTATTTTAATAAACTAAGTCTCGTCTGAAAATGTATTTAAGGGCGCTTTTAATAAAGTATTAATATTACCAGTTTATTGTTGTTTCTGGTTTATAGATGGCGCTTCTTTACAAAGTTTAAATGCTTGGATATTACTTTTTTTTGAAATATATATTAAAGCTTTAAAAACATAAAAAATGGTAAAAACCCCAACAAAATCGTTTTTCGTTTTAGAGATATGAACAAAAATAAATGGTAATTACTAAACACTGTCGCAACAATTATTTCAAACCTATAACCACTTTAAATTACTTAAAAGCATATTTAATATATTTCTTATAAATGTCGACAAAACCTGTTTATGGCACTTAAAAAAGTCACAAACATGACTTAAATTAAATGACACCAACTTTGTTAACAAAGTTTTTAGAAAAACCTAAATAACTATTTACGAAAACAGACTATACTTATAATATAATAATATAAAAAGAAGTTTTGAGCTTAAATTTGTTCCAAACTAAATAAGAATTAAAAAAACATAATATATATTTAAAAAAATGCAGTGTCGTTTCATTTTTCTCCTAAAAAATACTAACCCTAAACCCCTTATGTAGGACAGTAAATAAAATAATTTTTTTGTATGCCAAAAATGTCTTCTGTTGCATAGCAGGCGTCTACTAATTTTTTAAAAATATCTGAATTGGTATAAAGGT